>CM059790.1:38824319-39044319 GCA_030435695.1 Brachymystax lenok tsinlingensis | reverse complement strand
GAGACACTGCTCATCTAATGTATCTGTGTGTCAGCTCCTTAATGCACATACGTACACACGTACACACACACGCTACATTTCTATGTGTTATCTGTCAAATTATGGTATGCTTTTATTCGTGGTGATTAGGGGACGGCGCATGGTGATAAAGTCAGTGATATTTTATTGGAGAAATATATAAACATGCAATCATTTGCACGATCACATTGGTTTTCTGAGTGCCATATTTTCCTCTCATATCGTATATATCCTAGTTATTTCCAGCAGAGATCTGGGCTGAGGATATCAGTCCTTATTTTCCTCTCAGATAGCTCAATACCAGATAACGGAGAGTGGAAATGGACTTCTGGTGTGAGCGGAGCGGAGAGAGAGAGAGAGAGGAAGAGGGAGAGAAAGAGAATTAGATAGCTGTTTGTCTTTCTCCAGTGTGTTTGAACTGAGTTGAGAGAGGTGGGCTCTTCACAACAACTCTCGGGAGACCCCTATATAGAATACATACAGTATATCGTTCTCTCTTTTACAACTTGTCTCTATCTCTCTTTTTCTCTTTGCTCTGTCTCTGACATTCTAGGATCTGGGCAATAACATCAATTCCCAAAGTGCTAGAACATCATGTACTGAGAAGAGAAATTACCATACATTTCCCTCCTTCGGTTTCTCAGTATTTTTATTTCACACATTGTTCTGTGCTTTTCTCCCACAAGATGACTTCAATGGCAAATTGTCAATACTGTAGTGAGTGCATAAATATTGGATCACCAGCGTGAGGCCAACACTGTCCCGTCTGGATAGTAAGCTGCTTCGACAGCTCCATCAAATATTTAGATAGCTAACTACTGTGCTGTGGGAGCGTGGGTTGTGTTTGTGTGTGTGAATGTGTGAATGTGTGTGTGTGTGTGTGTTTGTGTACTAACTAACTATAGGAGAGTGGAAGGGAAGGTGGTTGATCCACATCCTAGACCCCTGAGACACAAAGCATTCCACAAACTCATCACGACCCTCAGGGGAATGAAAACAGCCAAGAGTGAGAGGAGGCTGTGAGATGAGAGAGTGAGAGGAGGCTGTGAGATGAGAGAGTGAGAGGAGGCTGTGAGATGAGAGAGTGAGAGGAGGCTGTGAGATGAGAGAGTGAGAGGAGGCTGTGAGATGAGAGAGTGAAAGGAGGCTGTGAGATGAGAGAGTGAGAGGAGAAAGTTAGAGGAGTACAATTTGAAGGATGTAAGATGTAAGAGATGTAGAGTTTAGAGGAAGGGAAAAATAAATTAGGTATTCAGGAAGAGGAGGAGTAGAAGGACGATGAGGAGGATGGAGGGAGAAGAGGAAGGGGGAAAATTAACCAGCGATTGAGGAGGAGTAGAGAGATGATGAAACGGCTGTGTCTGGTGACTTCTAATCAACCTGCTGTAGTCAGGTTGTCACAGAGATTTAGTGGGTGTCATGGTGACTTTGGACCCCAATCAGAGGGGAAAAATAAACAAAATCAGTGTGTGGGACAACAATGATAAATGGTGTGTAGGGCAGGACACATCACAGTACCAGAGTGACTGAGATAATGTGAGAAGTGAACTCAGACAGGTCAAACATGCAGTAATGAACAGCACACTGACTGGCAGTACTATACTGCTTGTCATGGGACACACTGCAATCAGGATCCCAAGAGCATCCCTAGGACTCTATAAGACAACATCTAGGAAAACTGACGCCATAGAGATACAGGGAACTAAGAATGGCCATACACACTCTCTTCATGGACTCCATGCAGAATGAATGTATTTAACACATTTCACTTTATATCACAACTGTTTTAACACTTAACTTTATAGCAAAAATAGTTGTTGCACATGTTTCAGTGTGTGTTTGATTTCAGGTTACTGGAATAAGTAATTGTGAGCATACTCTGAGGCATGGACCTTGCGATGCAGGCTGGGCCGTGTGGCTCAATACATTGCTAGAGGTATGGACAGAGCCTGGGGATGGCTCCTGCCCTACAGTAGACTGATAATCAACGCTGCATAACCAATACGTGACCTTTACCTCTGCTATGTCCTGTATTGACGCCATTCATCTGGATGAGAAGGATATCATTACGGCTCTCTAATGTGTGGTCCGTTCCAGTAGGCAACACAAAGTACACAGACGAGACCTGAGGCTGGACCACTGCATTGCTATTCAGCCGCACTATGTTTTCTACAGGAACCCGTCTGAAAAGGACACACGTTTCCAACCCACACCAGTCAGTTCCCTCAATTATTCCCCATCTCTCATAGAAAGCATTCAGAAGGAGAGGACAGAGTATTGATTTCAATCAGGCACTTCTGTTCATGCCTACGACATGGGGTCCTTCAATCCCATATAAATAAGAACACAGAGCTGCATGACACCAATGTGTGTGTGCATTACATTTCTCCTTATTATTGGTGAGGCCGCTACTCACCTCAACCAAGGGCAGGGGAGCCATTATACACAACAGGGGAGTCTCTCTGTCTCTGTCTCTCTTGCTCTCTCGCTCTCTGTCTCTCTCGCTCTCTCGCTCTCTGTCTCTCTCGCTCTCTCTCTCTTTCTGCCGTCCGTCTCCCTCTCACCCTCTCCTTTACTCCTGTGGGAGAAAAGCTCTTCCTTACTGTAGTCTACAAAGTGATGAAACTCTACATCAATAGTAGCTGTGATGTGTTGGTTGGTTCGAATGAACACACTGATAGGAAATCTGCCTGTCTCTATAGTGGGCTAGGCTCAGGCTGACAGTCCGCATTATCCAAACCATCCAGACAGCCCCCTCTGATGCCTTAAAAAACAGCAAGAATTGAATCATGTTTTAATTTGCTGAATGTGCGAAATAATAGGGGAAATCAAAGGCCATTTTTATTAGGTTTCAAACCCAACTCATCAAAGGCTGTGCCACAGAATCTCATCTCATTCAAATGAGCCTTTCAGTGAGATTCCTTTATTTTCCCCGTTTTAGTGAAATCTAACATATGACTTCTCCTTGCTTTTTAATTAAACACCTCTGGCTACAGAAGGCCATGCTCTCAGAATAGAGAGAGAGAGAGAGAGAGAGAGAGAGAGAGAGAGAGAGAGAGAGAGAGAGAGAGAGAGAGAGAAAGAGAGAGAGAGAGAGAGAGAAAGAGAGAGAAGTATAATGTACGTATTGTTCTTCATTCCTTCCTCCCAGCTCCCATCTCCTGAGTTTTGCCCACCCCACCTGTGTGTCAGAGCCAGTTGTTCCTTCAGCTGTTGTGTGTGTTACTACTGTCACAGGACTGGTTTAACAGATTGGCTTTGTAACTGTCTCAGGCAGGTTTCTGTTGGCAGTTGTTGCCCTGGCGTGCTGCTGTGTGTCTCCAGACTCTCATGTGAACCTAATGAAAAGCATGCATGAACCCATGGTCCATGGTTTGAGTGCCATACTATAATTCAATTGACTACTTTGGAATCCTAAGTGCTTGTTTTTCTGGGGAGTATGACACATGAAACAAATCAAATCAAATGTTATTGGTTGCGTACACAGTTCAGCAGGTGTCATGGCGGGTGCAGTGAAATGCTTATGTTCCTAGATCCTATCAATCAATGCAGTAAATGTCAACAAGCACACAATAATCCAAAATATATGTACAGCAGTAGATATATAAATGGTATGTCAACATTATTAAAGCCACCAGTGTTCAATGACTATGTACATAGGGCAGCAGTCCCTAAAGTGCAGGGTAGAGTACTCGGTGGTAGCCGGCTAGTGACAGTGACTGAGGGCCAGAGTAGAGTACTGGGCAGAGGGCAAGGTACTGGGCGGAAGCTGTCTAGTGGTGGCTGTTTAACAGTCTGATGGCCTGGGGATAGAAGCTGTTTATCAGTCTCTCTGTACCAGATTTGAAGCACCTGTACTGTCTCCTCCTTCTAGATGGTAGTGGGGTGAACAGGCCGTGGCTCGGTTGGCTCCAGAGGTCCCTGAGGATCTTCTTGGCCTTCCTGTGACACTGGGTGCTGTAGATGTGCCCCCGATTGTGCGTTGGGCTGACCCCTGCACCCTACACTCTTAGAAAAAAATGGTTCCAAAAGGGTTCTTCAGCTGTCCTCATAGGAGAACCCTTTTGGGTCCCATGTAGAACCCTCTGTGGAAAGGGTTCTATTTGGAACCAGTAATGGTTCTTCAAAGGGTTCTCCTATAGAACCATTTTAGGTTCTAGATAGCACCTTTTTCTTACAGTGTATACTGTAAATTGCGTGATTGATCATGAAACATATTTCCCAAATACCCAGAGAAATCACATGAAATGGATGACCTGCAGCACGCACACACACACACGCACGCACACGCACACACACACACACACACAAACACACATACATCCACTCACATCTCTTTCGATTGTAATGCAGAGGGAGAAATACTCCCTTAAAAATCTCTCTCTCTCCCTCCCGCTTTTAGAACAGCTAAAAGGCATGTAGCCCGGGGCACTATAATAACGTCATGTTTCTTCATGGAAGGATTTAACTTGAGACAGTGAGGAGATGTATGGCAAACAAAGGAGAACCCCAGGCCAGGTACACTAGTATCCACAGAGACAGCAGGCATCTTATTGGATCAAACAACCAGAGGTCATTATAAAGAAGCAGTTCAGAGCCACGTGTAAAAACATACTGTACGGGCCTATCTCTCACCGCAGACACGTTGACCATGTGAGCTCTCCACTGCTCTCTCATCACATTGAACTACCATTCTCTATTCCCTATGTGCGCCAAGTACAAACATTTCCATTTTTTATGAACTCCATTACAGCCGTTGAATTAAACCTGCGAGTGCACCATTCGTTTGTGCTATTAGCAGCAACACAGACTCAAGGACTGTTTCATTTCAGTTAATAAAATAATGGTTTATTTGACGAATTTCATTCATTTTAATACTTATTTTAATAGTGTTTCTAGAGTGTGCGTGCGTGGCCCACATCCCTGTACATCTCGTAAGTTGTCATTGCAGTCATTAGTTCCTTTTCGAAAGGAATTACTATATGATTTTTTTTGCTTAGTCTGTGACTAAGAATTGGGATGTTTATTGTGTTGACTTCTTTATATTTTTTCTTTCCTGTTATGTGTAAACAATGATCTATTCATGTAGCCTACCTATGTGAAGTGTGCACAGGTCTGGTTTTCCTTCAGTTAAAAACAAGAGAATAAGCAATGGTCTGAAGCATGAAAAAGAAAGCAAATTCACTTGCAGACCACAATGAGTTTTCTACCCATGCTCTACCACAGTGGTTCCCCCTGAAGTACACCCTCATGTGAATTTTACCAGTAAGCCTATGGTCTCATGAGTTTTCTCAAGTACCCTCTGTGGATAGACCAAGTACCCCCAGGGGTCCTAGTATCTGGTTGGCAACCACTGCTCTACCAAGGTTTTCCAGCATACAGCTTTGACCTACTACAGTAGCTATGTTGGTATTGTACTTCAAACTACGTGTAGGCAGGTTGCTTGGTATTCATACCTTCTCAAACAGCCTAATTCATACTCTTAGAGGAGGTGCTCCCACAATAACATCTTTTTTTGGTCAGTAGGTGCCCAGCATAACAACAGGTGGTGGTGTGTTGGACACAGTAGCTCAGACAGATAGAGCCTCCACGCATTTCGGGTTTTCTGCAACTGTTAGCTTAAAGAGTATGAATTAGGCTGTTTGAGAAGGTTTGAATACCAAGCAACCTGCCTACACATAGTTTGAAGTACAATACCAACATAGCTACTGTAGTAGGTCAAAACTGTGTGCTGGACAACCTTGGTAGAGCAGTGGTTGCCAACCAGATACTAGGACCCCTGGGGGTTTCTTTTTCAGCTTCAGACCAATGCCTATTCTCACTTAAAACGTAGTCTTTTTGTTTTAAATTTCCATATTCTTTACACCAGAAGGTGATTATGCAACATTAGAATTAAGCCTGACGAGGTGTGGTATATACCCAATATACCACAGCTAAGGGCTGTTCAACATTCTGACCTTGTTTAGCATTATCTACTCCAAATATGGCATGATTCCACTATTTGTATCAGTTTGAATCACTTTCAATAGGGGACTTTTGTTTTGAAGGCGAACCGCAAAGTCCACTATTGCGGCTAATCCTTATTGTGACTAACTTCACACAGGCGTGCATGGCAGAGTTGAAAAATATCCAACACATGGCAGAGTTGTTAGTTTGGCACTGTTGATCAGCTCACGTGGATTAAAATGCCAAGAAGACAAGAGAAGGAGCGCACGGTGTCCACAGATCGATTTATAAGCGAAAATATCGGTCGGAACAGGTACCATAACCACGCAGGTCCCCTAAACAGGGGACTTTACATCTAAGAGGTTTAACGAAAGAATGGTCAAAATATATCCTCCAGGAGGAAAACATGGCAATGTTCTGAACCACAGGCGTGAAGTCTAACCATTACACTATGAATACTGTTCTTAAAACCTTGACTTCTTCCTCGAGGAAACGAGAGTTCCTATTGGACAAATTCTGGAATGTTTATCCCCATTTTGTTCCGTTTGCTTCCCTTTAAGAAACATTTTTCAACAGAATCGGTGGAATGAATACACCCCTGATTACACGTAAACACAGTTCACTTTCATAGCAGCCACACTGTATTCCTTCTTGGGTATATGCGCTATACTCCTCTCACCTTTTCCCTTCGCATGTGGACTTCAGTGCACAACACATCAGCTGTATGTGACCAGGCAAAAAAAACTTTCCAAGCCAAATCATATCATAACCGCTACACACAGCCTACATAGTTGTCACTATATTAGCTAAGTATTAAGTTACAGTGAAAAAAATAACTCCCTCACTTCTCCGTGACTTCTGAAGAAATTAATTTGTTCCACTATTGTCTTTCTCTCATTGAGTCAACTACTCACCACATTTTATGCTCTGCAGTGCTAGCTAGCTGTGACATATGCTTTCAGTACTAGTTTTTATTTCATTTAACTAGGCACATCAGTTAATAACAAATTCTTATTTACGATGACAGCCTAGGAACAGTGGGTTAACTGCCTTGTTCAGGGGTAGAACGACAAATTTTTACCATGTCAATTCAGGGATTCGATCCACCAACCTTTCAGTTACTGGCCCAACGCTCTAACCACTAGGCTACCTGCCGCCCCACACAAACAGATAAATTCTCTGATCCTTTGATTGGGTGTACAACATGTCAGTTCATGCTGCAAGAGCTCTGATAGGTTGGAGGACGTCCTCCGGAAGTTGTCAACATTAATGTGTAAGTCTATGGAAGGGGGGTGAGAACCATGAGCCTCCTAGGTTTTGTATTGAAGTCAAGAGGAGGACAGAAGCTAGCTGTACTCTGGCTACACCATGGTGCTAGCCTACAGAGTGCTGCTGAGGCTACTGTAGACCTTTATTGCAAAACAGACATGTTAATATTTTTTGTATAGTTTTATCTAAAAAGGATAACTTCTTTAATGTTTCAATATTTAGATTTTTATGAAATTCACTGAGGAGGATGGTCCTCCCCTTCCTCGTCTGAGGAGCCTCCTCTGGTAGGCTTGTCGGCTTTATAGACGCTTTGCCTTTTGTAGCCGTTTGGTTACTACTATTGCTATTGATCATTATTTTGAAATGTTTTCATTTTTTGTCTTTTGTGTCTTAATGTTTTTTTGGGATTCATACCTGCGCCATATTTTTATATCTACTCAAACCCTCCTAAGTTAGACTGGTCGGATCCGGTTTTATCTTCACACACATAACACACACACACACACACACGTAGGCGTCCTTAACAGAGGATCTGACAACACAACTAATAATAGATGACACCATCAGGAGGGGCCAAAAGCCATCTATCCACAGGACAGGAATTTCTGTGCTGTTGCTAGGAGACAGAGGACCTTTGTGAGGAGGTGAGAGTTCCTGACCACAGAACCCAGTGTTCCCTGTCCACACATGCCTCTGTTTTCATATCTCTGATTCCACGCCGACACTGTCTGAATGGGGGAATAGACATTATTAGCTGCATGTGATAGCTATGTACTTTAACAATGGAATTGTGCGCTTTACTCACACACTGCTGTGGTTAACCACAAAATGTCTTCTTCTTTTAAGCTCACCAAACATCTATAACGCTCACCAATATGTCTGAGGACAAAAGACATGATGCAGAATCAATAGGATTATCTGTTGATTGTAATTCATTACAACTGTGTCTCACTGATAGCTGTCACACGAGTAGGCTGATTGTAAACCTCAATTAATCAAAAAGATTAAACTACACTTTACCTTTCCCACTGGACTTAAACTCCACCTCGTCCATCAGAACGCCTGTGTTTGTCAGCTGATCAAGCTCTCTGGCAACTTTGGTACACATACCCGGAGCTGTTGATGTCCATTGCCACTCGCAGTATCTTTATTTACACTAGTAAATGCAACATTTTCCACCCATCTTTATTGAGTAAAATGGGTCTCAGTCAATCATCAATATGTTCTTTGACCCTCTGTCTGGTCCTGTGTACCCCACTAACCAGGAAATACCTGTTTTCTCAGTTACCCATGTGCTCTTAATGTATGGTAATTACACATGACTAATCCAACCTGTTCCAGTCTTGCTGTAATATAGAACACACGCATCCAAACAAAATGGTGGTGTTGTCTAAAGTGGTGACAAATGCTATGTCAGTGGTGGGTTCTTGTTAGTTGTATAATTTGAGGGTTCTTTTAAATGGTGGTGGATGATTCTCAGTGGATACACACACTGGATGGAGAATGATTAGTCTGTTACAGATTTAATAATCAACTGACCACATTCACAGCCATACATCAACTCAACTACTTCATGTTCTCCCCAACAATTGATTCAACATCTGACGAATCAGAATAGAGCAAACTAGTTGCTAGGTGGATAATCAATTACCATTACAATTCCAAACAACTGATCCATATATTAGAACTACAGAACATTGACTTACAAAATAATAGTATCTCTCATAAAAACATCACCGTTGGGTTCTTGTACTACTAGGTCAATCTCAACTAAATGTTTGTGTTTCATTCAACAATCGAGTTTAGTATCAACCTTCTGGGTCGTTCTACAAAAAGAGGACCTTGTGCACCAATACTGAATTTGTATTTGTATTTTAAATGCTCTTTACTATAGACCACATGGATAATTCAATAAATATCATTTTTAATATCAATAAATACTTTCCTAAGTGCCAATATGTTGTCTCATTTGTAGGATGATTTTAAACCCACTTAATCCCCAAATGTCTCCCAGTTTCACCACTGTTGTAAAGCCTAGTTATTTTGTTGCATTAACAAAGTCATTTCTGAAGCATGTTATTTATTTCATGTGATTAGTGATTCATACATGTGGAATGACCTACAATACACATTAAAATTGGAGGAATTGGTGCCTCTAGGGGAAAGGGTGTCGAACTAATTTAAAATTAGCAAAAAATAAACCTCTATCCATCGTTTTTTGGTAATTTCCATGCTCCCTGACTATAGTGATTATTAATGAGCTGGACAGTCAAGAAACTGTATCAATATAGGTCCATTATCATTTCTACAGTTTCCATTTGGTTTGAGTCATTTTAACCACACAACAAGTATGCCTCTGCTCTAAGGTGGATCTACAGACAGTAACCAAAGATGACACTTCCTACCAATCACACACACACACACACACACACACACACACACACACACACACACACACACACACACACACACACACACACATGGGCGTGCACACACTACACACACATGCACACACACATGCACACAAACACAGAGAGACACACACAAATACATCAGGCAGGCGCAAGGAGATGCCAGCTGTTGTAACTCCTCCCTAACTCAGCAAGGTCCGATTTCCTCAGACAATGGGCATCTGTAGATCCAAGATTCCCTTCAGCATACTTCTCTGTCAGGTTCCCGAAACACGTTCCCTCCATCTGTCACGGTCCTCTGAAGGGACAGACCAAGACGCAGCAATGCTTCCAGTATACATTTTATTATGACGAACGTAACTGGGAAAATAACAAAATGAACGTAACAAAGATCGTGCTGTTGGCCATAACTAAACAAACTACAAGGTATGCTCAAACAATAACCCACAAACCCCAAGTGAAAACTACAAACATATATATGGTTCCCAATTAGAGACGACACTCAGCTGCCTCTAATTGGGAACCATTACCTCAACATAGAAATATATAACCTAGAACAGAAAAACCCTACACCAAAAACAAAACTAAACACTCCAGCCTGTCTTCTCAGGCCTGGACGTGACACCATCACTCTCGCCTTAAGGGGATGCTCTAATCCAGGGGTCTCCAATCTTTTCTAGTATGAGAGCTACTCATTTCTTTATAGCTTTCAAATGGGCACTTTCTTCTCTTCTCCTCGACCCTACAACTCCTCCCCGGGTCCTTGATGTACCAGAGATATACCTGGTCAAAGAATGGTTCAGAAACAACTCTAAGGGGGCCCCATAAAATTATTTGGTATTTTCCCAAATTCGGTTTTATTTGTTAATTTTGAACGTTTTCTTTTTTTTTTTTACTGTCAATATTACAATTATTCATAGAGAAACAACAAAAAATGATGTTCTGAGTTCATGTCAATGCTTAAATCACAGCAGAAGACCATTTTTGAGGTCTTGGAGAGAGGAAAAGTGGAACGTGTTGGTCTGGTGATGTTTCTGTTGTTTTATGTTTCTGTTGTAATCTATATTTAACCAGGCAAGTTAAGAACAAATTCTTATTCACAATGACAGCAACAGCCTAGGAACAGTGGGTTATTAACTGCCTTGTTCAGGGGCAGAATGACAGATTTTGTCAGCTCGGGGATTTAATTGAGCAACCTTCCGGTTACTGGCCCAACGCTCTAACCACTAGGCTACCTGCCGCCCCATGGCAGAGTTTTCAAAACAACGACCACCTGATCCATACAAATAGACATGATGTAGTTCTGTTAGATATTAAACTCTACTTTGCAGTTAACAAATCACTGAGATGTTTTTTCGGGGGAAAGCCTTTCTGTCTACCCACAAGACGGTTATCTTTAGCATCGCCAACTGGCTATATACGGAGTGATAGACAAACTAGCGCACCAAACACGACAGATGGGCAATATTGCTGGAAATTACTTAGCAGATAGTGTGTTACGTTTGGCTTTTTAAGCCAATAGTGACAAACCAGGGGTGGGATAATGTCAATGTGGATTAGATTGGATATTAGCTGGGAGCTTTATGTTTATGACAGTTTGCAAAGGAACATACAAAAATGCATTTTCATTTCATAATGTATTAGCGAGCTACTCACAGGTAGGCTGCGAGCTAATGGTAGCTGGCGTCGTACCTGTTAGAGACACCTGCTCTAATCCAAACTGACTGCCAGGACTGGGTGAGACTAGAACAGTTTAACACACACAAACACATGCACACACACACACACACACACACACACACACGCAAATTGACACAGCCATCTGGTGGCCTGGTGGGGCCTGTTGTTTGGGTTGGGTATTCTCGCTGTCCAATGGAGAACACAAGCCTGCTTTGTACTCCTCTGCCCTGGCCCTGCCTAACGGATTAATCCTGCCCAACTCACTGTCTGGGGCAGGAGTGTGTGTGTGTGTGTTTGTGTGTGTCTGTGTTTGTGTGTGTGTGCCTGCATGTGAAGGTTTGTTGTAAGTGTGCACGTGTGTGGGTCCGTGTGCGTGTCTGTCTGTCCCTCCGTAATTGTAATACTACCTCAGCCATCTGCTATAACTTCCTGTTTTACGTACGGACCAGCTCTGGGGCCAGTTGCACTAGTTGGAGGTAAAAAAGTTGGTCTTTAATGCTAGGTCGGGCGTACCTACGTCGGACTTTGTGATCAGAATTGACACCTGTTCCAACAACCAAAAATAACACTAGGTATGTCCAGCGTAAGCAATGCGTGTTTATGAGATTCGATGCTTCATAATGATGGTTTATAGGAAGCGTCCGTTACCATCCGTTACCATCCTTGTGGCAGTTCCTAGGTCCCAAACAGTCATTCTAATTCCCAAGTGAAATAGTATTTTGAGTGACTAAAATATCACTCATAATATTTTTTTCTTTAACTTTTTCTCTCCTGGAAAACTACCAGGAAGTTTGAAAAGACAGGCTGAGTGGGCGTGAGCTTATATTAATTCATGAGCCGATGTCAAGAACAGTGGCAGCAGTGAGCAGTGTTGCAGTAAAATCATCTCAGTCAAATGTGTTGTTACCCAAAGTAAGTCAAACAACATTGAAATAATTGGCATCAATGATGTCAATAACTTTTTATACATCTCCCGTTTGGCATGTCTCTTGTGATACGGTTCACAGCAGAACTGACAGACTTGTTTTGAATGACCCTTCACCCCCTTTGTTCCATGCTGGCTGAAGACCTAGCTAGCCAGTAACTAGCTAACAACCGACAGATGAAAGGAGAGACATACTGTATAAGTATCTTTGCCACAGATTAATAGAGTAAACTTGTAATTATATTTGTTGACAACCTACAGTAAAACGTTGGTACCAGTAGAGTAGCTATACTGTATACAGTAAACCACGCCCCTTTAAATTAGGCAAGAGAATATCATGTTACTAAATACTAAAATGTTAGGGGGATGTCACCCTATCCTCTTAATAATCCCACCTCCTGAATCCAAGTGTTTGACATGGGGAGGGGACCAGTAACTTTATGATGAAACTTTATCAATGTAGAATCAACAGTCATTTTTCATACTTTGGTCATCGTACTTTGCTGGGAGCATCTAGGTGTCCTTGGAGGCCTCCATTTGATCATGTCACTCAAAAACAAGATGATTGACAGCTTGTGATTGGAAAATGACACTATCAACACCAGACTATCGGCACAAGACGAGGGCACCCAATGCTCAAGAGGACTGTGCGGTTTGGATCTCTGTGGACAAACCAGATGGTATTCCCGGCCGCATCCTCAGAGCATGCGCAGACCAGCTGGCTGGATTGTTTACGAACATTTTCAACCTCTCCCTGTTCCAGTCTGTAATCCCCACATGCTTCAAGATCTCCACCATTTTTCCTGTTCTCAAGCAAAGGTAACCTGCCTAAATGAATGCCCTGTCGCACTCAATTCTGTCATCATTAAGTGCTTTGAGAGGCTGGTCAAGGACCACATCAGCTCCACCTTACCTGACACCCTGGACCCACTACAATTTGCGTACCGCCCCAACAGACCCACAAACGACGCAATCGCCATTGCACTACACACAGCACAGGTCCCTATGCCACACTTCCTTTTCCCAAGCAGAACACTTACGTCAGAGTGCTGTTCATTGACTACAGCTCAGCGTTCAACACCGTCTAAGGTCGACACTAGCCTGGGTATGAACACCTCTACAACTGGATTCTGGACTTCCTGACAGACAGGTGACAAGGATAAGCAGCAGCACCTCCGCCACACTGACTCTCCAAAATGGGGGCCCTCCAGGGGTGTGTACTCAGCCCCCTCCTGTACTCCCTGTATATCCATGACTGAGTGACCACATACGACTCCAATACCATCATTAACCCTAATAGCACCAACATATTGTAATCATAAAAGCGCCAACGGGGGTAACACTTTTTCTTTCATTAACCTTCTGTAAAAGACGTTACTGGTTATAATTCCCCTAAATAATCAGATTTACAGTGAAATTTGATGTTTAAAAATACATGTTTTGAACAGTTATGGTGATCAATTTCATCCATAACAACTTGTCAAGAACTCGGACGTACCGGTAAAACCTAACACCGATATGGGGGTTATATGTGATATGGGGGTTATATGTGATATGGGGGTTATATGTGATATGGGGGTTATATGTGATATGGGGGTTATAGGAGATATGGGGGTTATAGGTGATATGGGGGTTATATGTGATATGGGGTTACATGTGATATGGGGGTTATAAGAGATATGGGGGTTATAGGGGATATGGGAGTTATAGGTGATATGGGGCTTATAGGTGATATGGGGTTATAGGTCATATGGGGGTTATAGGTCATATGGGGGTTATAGGTGATATGTGGGTTATAAGAGATATGGGGGTTATATGTGATATGGGGGTTATATGTGATATGGGGGTTATAGGTTATATGGGGGTTATAGGAGATATGGGGTTATAGGTGATATGGGGGTTATATGTGATATGGGGGTTATATGTGATATGGGGGTTATAGGTGATATGGGGGTTATATGTGATATGGGGGTTATAGGGGATATGGGAGTTATAGGTGATATGGGGGTTATAGGTGATATGGGGGTTATAGGTCATATGGGGGTTATATGTGATATGGGGGTTATAGGTGATATGGGGGTTATAGGTGATATGGGGGTTATAGGTCACATGGGGGTTATATGTGATATGGGGGTTATAGGTGATATGGGGGTTATAGGTGATATGGGGGTTATAGGTGATATGGGGGTTATAGGAGATATGGGGGTTATAGGTGATATTGGGGTTGTGTGTGATATGGGCGCCGGTGCCATCAGACTTTTAACTATCTTTGAAACAATACGGGATGTCAACAAGATGAGACTCTCAACTTGGTATAGAGACATTGACTGCAATCTAAATATGTATTTACATGTTGAATTGAAGTCGTTGCCACGACCCCAAAATATGGGGTGGCTCCCAATCTTTACAGGGTACATACGTCTACAATAATGTCAAATTTGGTGTTTTTATGACAAAGTCCATTAGGCCATTCATTCAGCATGTAGTGTAACAAGGCCATTCCTTCAGCATGTCGTGCATCAGGGCCATTCATTCAGCATTTAGTGTAATAGGGCCATTCATTAAGGATGTCATGTAACAGGGCCATTCATTCAGGATGTCATCTAACAGGGCCATTCATTCAGGATGTTATGTAAAAGGCCCATTCATTCAGCATGTAGAGTAACAGGGCCATTCATTCAGGATGTCGTGCATCAGGGCCATTCATTCAGCATGCAGTGTAATAGGGCCATTCATTCAGCATGTAGTGTAACAGGGCCATTCATTCAGCATGCAGTGTAAGAGGGCCATTCATTCAGCATGCAGTGTAACAGGGCCATTCATTCAGCATGCAGTGTAATAGGGCCATTCATTCAGCATGTAGTGTAACAGGGCCATTCATTCAGCATGCAGTGTAAGAGGGCCATTTAAACAGCATGCAGTGTAACAGGGCCATTCAAACAGCATGCAGTGTAACAGGGCCATTCATTCAGCATGCATGTGTAACAGGGCCATTCAAACAGCATGCAGTGTAACAGGGCCATTCATGCAGCATGCAGTGTAACAGGGCCATTCAAACAGCATGCAGTGTAACAGGGCCATTCGTTAAGCATGTTGTGTAACAGGGCCATTCATTCAGCATGTCGTGCATCAGGGCCATTCATTCAGCATTTAGTGTAATACGGCCATTTATTCAGGATGTCATGTAACAGGGCCATTCATTCAGGATGTCATGTAACAGGACCATTCATTCAGGATGTTGTGCATCAGGGCCATTCATTCAGCATGCAGTGTAATATGGCCATTTATTCAGCATTTAGTGTAACAAGGCCATTCATTCAGCATGTGGTGTAACAGGGCCATTCATTCAGCATGTCGTGCATCAGGGCCATTCATTCAGCATGTCGTGCATCAGGGCCATTTGTTACGCATGTATATAACAGGGCCATTCATTCAGCATGTGGTGTAACAGGGCCATTCATTGAGCATGTCGTGCATCAGGGCCATTCATTCAGCATTTAGTGTAATAGGACCATTCATTCAGGATGTCATGTAACAGGGCCATTCATTCAGGACGTCAAGTAACAGGGCAATTCATTCAGGATGTTATGTAATAGGGCCATTCATTCAGCATGTAGTGTAACAGGGCCATTCATTCAGCATGCAGTGTAAGAGGGCCATTCATTCAGGATGTTATGTAATAGGGCCATTCATACAGCATGTAGTGTAACAGGGCCATTCATTCAGCATGTAGTGTAACAGGGCCATTCATTCAGCATGCAGTGTAAGAGGGCCATTCAGGCAGAATGCAGTGTAACAGGACCATTCAATCAGCATGTGGTGTAACAGGGCCATTCATTCAGGATGTCATGTAACAGGGCCATTCATTCAGCATGTAGTGTAACAGGGCCATTCATCCAGCATGCAGTGTAACAGGGCCATTCATTCAGCATGTAGTGTAACAGGGCCATTCAAACAGCATGGAGTGTAACAGGGCCATTCAATCAGCATGAAGTGTAACAGGGCCATTCATTCAGGAGGTCATGTAACAGGGCCATTCATCCAGCATGCAGTGTAACAGGGCCATTAATTTAGCATGCAGTGTAACAGGGCCATTCAAACAGCATGCAGTGTTACAGGACCATTCATACAGCATGTGGTGTAACAGGGCCATTCATTCAGCATGCAGTGTTACAGGGCCATTCACTCAGCATTCAGTGTAACAGGACCATTCATTCAGCATGTGGTGTAACAGGGCCATTCAAACAGCATGCAGTGTAAGAGGGCCATTCAAACAGCATGCAGTGTAACAGGGCCATAAATTCAGCATGTCGTGCATCAGGGCCATTCATTCAGCATGCAGTGTAATAGGGCCATTCATTAAGGATGTCATGTAACAGGGCCATTCTTTCAACATGCAGTGTTACAGGGCCATTCATGCAGCATGCAGTGTAAGAGGGCCATTCATTCAGGATGCAGTGTAAGAGGGCCATTCAGGCAGAATGCAGTGTAAGAGGGCCATTCATTCAGCATGCAGTGTAACAGGACCATTCATTCAGCATGTGGTGTAACAGGGCCATTCATTCAGCATGCAGTGTTACAGGGCCATTCATATAGCATGCAGTGTAAGAGGGCCATTCAAACAGCATGCAGTGTAACAGGGCCATTAATTCAGCATGTCGTGTAACAAGGCCATTTATTCAGCATGTAGTGTAACAAGGCCATTCATTCAGCATGTCGTGCATCAGGGCCATTCATTCAGCATTTAGTGTAATAGGGCCATTCATTAAGGATGTCATGTAACAGGGCCATTCATTCAGGATGTTATGTAAGAGGGCCATTCATTCAGCATGCAGTGTAACAGGACCATTCATTCAGCATGCAGTGTAAAAGGGCCATTCATACAGCATGCAGTGTAAGAGGGCCATTCATGCAGCATGCAGTGTAACAGGGCCATTCTTTCAGCATGCAGTGTAAGAGGGCCATTCATGCAGCATGCAGTGTAATAGGGCCATTCATACAGCATGTAGTGTAACAGGGCCATTAATTTAGCATGTAGTGTAACAGGGCCATTCATTCAGCATGCAGTGTAAGAGGGCCATTCAGGCAGAATGCAGTGTAACAAGACCATTCATCAGCATGTGGTGTAACAGGGCCATTCATTCAGGATGTCATGTAACAGGGCCATTCATTCAGCATGTGGTGAAACAGGGCCATTCAATCAGCATGGAGTGTAACACGGCAATTAATTCAGCATGTGGTGTAACAGGGCCATTCTTTCAACATGCAGTGTTACAGGGCCATTCATGCAGCATGCAGTGTAAGAGGGCCATTCATGCAGCATGCAGTGTAACAGGGCCATTCATTCAGGATGCAGTGTAAGAGGGCCATTCAGGCAGAATGCAGTGTAAGAGGGCCATTCATTCAGTATGCAGTGTAACAGGACCATTCATTCAGCATGTGGTGTAACAGGGCCATTCATACAGCATGCAGTGTTACAGGGCCATTCATTCAGCATTCAGTGTAACAGGACCATTCATTCAGCATGTGGTGTAACAAGGCCATTAATTTAGCATGTAGTGTAACAGGGCCATTCATTCAGCATGTCGTGCATCAGGGCCATTCATTCAGAATTTAGTGTAATACGGCCATTCATTCAGGATGTCATGTAACAGGGCCATTCATTCAGGATGTCATGTAACAGGGCCATTCATTCAGGATGTCATGTAACAGGGCCATTCATTCAGGATGTCGTGCATCAGGGTCATTCATTCAGCATGCAGTGTAATATGGCCATTCATTCAGCATGCAGTGTAACAAGGCCATTTATTCAGCATGTAGTGTAACAGAGCCATTCAATCAGCATCTGGTGTAACAGGGCCATTCATTCAGGATGTCATGTACCAGGGCCATTCAATCAGGATGTCATGTAAAAGGGCCATTCATTCAGGATGTCATGTAACAGGGCCATTCAGTCAGCATGTGGTGAAACAGGGCCATTCATCAGCGTGCAGTGTAACAGGGCCATTCAGTCAGCATGTGGTGTAACAGTGCCATTCATTCAGGATGTCATGTAACAGGGCCATTCATTCAGCATGTGGTGAAACAGGGCCATTCAATCAGCATGGAGTGTAACACGGCAATTCATTCAGCATGTGGTGTAACAGGGCCATTCATTCAGCATGCAGTGTAACAGGGCCATTCATTCAGCATGTAGTGTAACAGGGCCATTCAAACAGCATGGAGTGTAACAGGGCCATTCATTCAGCATGAAGTGTAACAGGGCCATTCATTCAGGAGGTCATGTAACAGGGCCATTCATCCAGCATGCAGTGTAACAGGGCCATTCATTCAGCATGTAGTTTAACAGGGCCATTCAAACAGCATGGAGTGTAACAGGGCCATTCAATCAGCATGAAGTGTAACAGGGCCATTCATTCAGGAGGTCATGTAACAGGGCCATTCATCCAGCATGCAGTGTAACAGGGCCATTAATTTAGCATGCAGTGTAACAGGGCCATTCAAACAGCATGCAGTGTTACAGGGCCATTCATACAGCATGTGGTGTAACAAGGCCATTCATTCTGCATGGATGGTAACAGGGCCATTCATGCAGCATGCAGTGTAACAGGGCCATTCAAACAGCATGCAGTGTTACAGGGTCATTCATACAGCATGTGGTGTAACAGGGCCATTCATTCAGCATGGATGGTAACAGGGCCATTTATTCAGCATGTAGTGTAACACGGCCATTCAAACAGCATGCAGTGTAACAGGGCCATTAATGTAGCATGCAGTGTAACAGGGCCAATTATCCAGCATGCAGTGTAACAGGGCCATTCGTTAAGCATTTAGTGTAATACGGCCATTCATCCAGCATGTGGTGTAACAGGGCCATTCATTCAGCATGTCGTGCATCAGGGCCATTCATTCAGCATTTAGTGTAATACGGCCATTCATTCAGGATGTCATCTAACAGGGCCATTCATATAGGATGTCATGTAACAGGGCCATTCATTGAGGATGTTGTGCATCAGGGCCATTTATTCAGCATGCAGTGTAATATGGCCATTCATACAGCATGCAGTGTAACAGGGCCATTCTGCCATTCATCAGGGCCATTCATTCAGCATTTAGTGTAATACGGCTATTCATTCAGGGTGTCATGTAACAGGGCCGTTCATACAGGATGTCATGTAACAGGGCCATTCATTCAGGATGTCGTGCATCAGGGCCATTCATTCAGTATGCAGTGTAATATGGCCATTCATTGAGCATGCAGTGTAACAGGGCCATTCATTCAGCATGCAGTGTAACAGGGCCATTCATTCAGCATGCAGTGTAAGAGGGCCGTTCATGCAGCATGCAGTGTAACAGGGCCATTCAACAGCATGCAGTGTAACAGGGCCATTTTTTCAGAATGTAGTGTAACAGGGCCATTCATTCAGCATCTTGTGTAAGAGGGCCATTCGTTAAGCATGTAGTGTAACAGGGCCATTCATTCAGGATGTCGTGCATCAGGGCCATTCATTCAGCATGCAGTGTAATAGGGCCTTTCATTCAGCATGCAGTGTAACAGGGCCATTAATACAGCATGCAGTGTAACAGGGCCATTCACTCAGCATGTAGTGTAACAGGGCCATTCATGCAGCATGCAGTGTAAGAGGGCCATTCATTCAGCATGCAGTGTAAGAGGGCCATTCATCCAGCATGTAGTGTAACAGGGCCATTCATTCAGCATGCAGTGTAACAGGGCCATTCATTCAGCATGCAGTGTAACATGGCCATTCATATAGCATGCAGTGTAAGAGGGCCATTCATTCGGCATGCAGTGTAACAGGGCCATTCATTCAGCATGCAGTGAAACAGGGCCATTTTTTCAGAATGTAGTGTAACAGGGCCATTCTTTCAGCATGCTTTGTAACAGGGCCATTCCTTTAGCATGAACTGTAACAGGGCCATTCAAACAGCATGCAGTGTATCAGGTCCATTCACTCAGCATGCAGTGTAACAGGGCCATTTTTTCAGAATGTAGTGTAACAGGGCCATTCATACAGCATGCAGTGTAAGAGGGCCATTCATGCAGCATGCAGTGTAACAGGGCCATTCAACCAGCATGCAGTGTAACAGGGCCATTCAAACAGCATCTTGTGTAACAGGGCCATTCGTTAAGCATGTAGTGTAACAGGGCCATTCATTCAGGATGTCGTGCATCAGGGCCATTCACTCAGCATGCAGTGTAACAGGGCCATTTAACCAGCATGCAGTGTAACAGGGCCATTCATCCAGCATGCAGTGTAAGCAGGCCATTCATTCAGCATGCAGTGTAACAGGGCCATTCATTCAGCAGGTAGTGTAACAGGGCCATTCATTCAGCATGTAGTGTAACAGGGCAATTCGTTCAGCATGTAGTGTAACAGGGCCATTCATTCAGGATGTAGTGTAACAGGGCCATTCATGCAGCATGTAGTGTAACAGGGCCATTTATTCAGCATGTCGTGCATCAGGGCCATTCATTCAGGATGTCATGTAACTGGGCCATTCATGCAGCATGCAGTGTAACAGGGCCTTTCATTCGGCATGCAGTGTAACAGGGCCATTCATTCAGCATGTAGTGTAATAGGGCCATTCATTCAGCATGTAGTGTAATAGGGCCATTCATTCAGCATGCAGTGTAACAAAGCACATTATCGATCTCTTAGTGATTGCTATTAGATGTAACTTGACAGGATGGTAAGTGTGAGGCAAAAGCTGATGGAATTACACAATATAATCACAGCTTGTTTTTGCAGCACCCTGGCCGATTTTACTGTGTGTGTGTGTGTGCATGTGTGTGTATGTGTGTTTGTGTGTGTGTGTTTGTAAGTGTATGTGTGTGTGTGTGTGTGCATGTGTTTGTTCCCTGTATGTAGCTCCATTCTCTTTGGGAAGGGCTCCTAAGCAAGCATGTATGTGTGTGTAAGTGTGTAAGTGTACGTGTATGCCTTCCTGCCTGTGTGTGCGCTTTTACCAAGGTTTTGTGGTTTCATTGGGACGTTTTCTGACATGTGGGATCACACCTTTGTGGAGGCTATAAAGAATTCTCTACCGTGACAGATACCTTGTTGGGAGCTAGATACAGAGGAACCACGGTATGCAGGATTTTAATAGACCCGTTTGGGACACAGACTTAGTGTGTCCAATTCTCTCTCTCTCTCTCTCTCTCTCTCTCTCTCTCTCTCTCTCTCTCTCTCTCTCTCTCTCTCTCTCTCTCTCTCTCTCTCTCTCTCCTCCTCGTTGTTATATCAGTTCAGCTGTAAAACCCCTCCAGCACAGATCACCACCAGGCCCTGTAGCTCCCACCCTCTTCCTGTCACATCATTCACCTTCATAGGAGTGGAGGAGGCGGGACCTGGGTCTAACGCACCTCCATCAAAGTGCATTGTGTCATCAGGCAGAGAGCTCCAGCCAATCACTGTAGATCTTTGCCATGTAATTTACTGCCTCATCTTCATCATAGTCTTCATCCGTATCTTCATCATCATCATCATGGCCATCACCATCATAAATTGTTTGTCATGTACAGTTCTGGCAGTAATATCTGGATACAATCGTTATGGCCTGATTGGTACCTGGACAAATTGTGTCAGAATGGCCATAGAAAAGATCCCCACAGGACAAAGTAGGACAATTCCACGTCTGTCCTTACACACACACACACAAACGCACACACGACCGCCCGGCATGACAAGCAGAGCGGAGAGAAGGGCATCCTCGGATAGACACGGTGAGATGGCCAACAGCCAGGACAAATGGGACGTATTACTGTCTGTATTACTGTCTGTATTACTGTCTATATTACTGCCTGTATTACTGTCTGTATTACTGTCTATATTACTGTCTGTATTACTGTCTGTATTACTGTCTATATTAATGTTTGTATTACTGTCTGTATTACTGTCTATATTACTGTCTGTATTACTGTCTATATTACTGTCTATATTACTGTCTGTATTACTGTCTATATTACTGTCTGTATTACTGTCTATATTACTGTCTGTATTACTGTCTGTATTACTGTCTATATTACTGTCTGTATTACTGTCTATATTACTGTCTGTATTACTGTCCGTATTACTGTCCGTATTACTGTCCGTATTACTGTCCATATTACTGTCTGTATTACTGTCTATATTACTGTCTGTATTACTGTCTGTATTACTGTCTATATTACTGTCTGTATTATTGTCTATATTAATGTTTGTATTACTGTCTATATTACTGTCTGTATTACTGTCTATATTACTGTCTGTATTACTGTCTATATTAATGTTTGTATTACTGTCTATATTACTGTCTATATTACTGTCTATATTAATGTTTGTATTACTGTCTATATTACTGTCTGTATTACTGTCTATAATACTGTCTGTATTACTGCCTGTATTACTGTCTGTTTTACTGTCTGTATTACTGTCTGTTTTACTGTCTGTATGACTGGGAATGCTGGGAATGGGGACATGAAATAGGGAATGGGAAAACACAGAGCTTAGACTTCATATTCTCCTTCACCTCCTCTTTATCAGGAAATACTATAGGGATATACCTATCCCAGCATCTATATTAAGAATTCTCTCTCTCTCTCTCTCTCTCTCTCTCTCTCTCTCTCTCTCTCTCTCTCTCTGTGTGTGTGTTTGGACGGAATTTCACTTCACTAGACTACATTTGTCCCTGTGCTTCTCAGATACACAGTTGTTCCATTTCTCTGTGTGTGCGTGTGTGTGTGTGCGCGTGTGCGTGCGTGTGCGTGCGTGCGCGTGCGTGTGCGTGCGTGTGTGTGTGTGTGCGTGTGTGTGCGTTTGTGTGTGAGTGAGTGTGTGTGTGAGTGCGGCGCATGTGTGATCGATGCCTACTGTGAAATGGAATCTATGTGGAAAATACACTGGATTTGCATCAACATAAACTGTTGTTTTGAGGTTGAAATTTTCAACCGCAGAATTATGTCATCATGGTAACCACTTTTCAACGTAGACAAACCTTGTATAAAATATGTTGAATTGGTACCAATGCCCAGATCTTCAACCTTACATCCATTATCAGAAATAAAACATGGGCTACCCCTACTACTAGAGAGTTGATTTATCTCCAGCTATTCATGTGTTCTCCCATACAGGGTTTCAACCAAGCCCAGCGCTGCTTAGCTTTGATACTGTTCACTGACTACTACACATGTGCTATGGTGAGAATAACTACTGAGAGATCTATTAATAACGAAATAGGTTCACTGTTGCTATCGAAGTCATTCCAATGGGTAGGTTTAACAGGTTTAACAGAGCAAAGGAAATGTAACCACACTCTATAAGTCATATACGTCATTTTTACAACATTGTTGCATGCTTCTGTAAGAATGTTGCATGGCTATAAAAGAGGTGGCAACAATGTTGCACCCTCACCAACTTGATGTAGCAAATTTCATTCAAACTATTTTAGAACACTACACTAAAGTATGTGGACACCTGCTCATCGAACATCTCATTCCAAAATCATAGTCATTAATGTGTAGTTGGTCCCCCCTTTGCTGCTATAACAGCCTCCACTCTTTTGAGAAGGCTTTCCACTAGATGTTGGAACATTGCTGCGGGGACTTGCTTCCATTCAGCCACAAGAGCATTAGTGAGGTCGGGCGCTGATGTTGGGCGATTAGGCCTGGTTCGCAGTCGGCGTTCTAATTCATCCCAAAGGTGTTTGATGGGGTTGAGGTCAGGGCTCTGCCAGTCAGCAGTCCAGTTCTTCCACACCGATTTCAAAAAACAATTTATGTATAGACCTTTGTGCACAGTGGCATTGCCATGCTGAAATAGGAAAGGGCCTTCCATAAACTGTTGCCACAAAGTTGGAGGCACAGAATCGTCTAGGATGATTAAGACTTCCCTTCACTGAACCTAAGGGGCCTAGCCCAAAGCATGAAAACAGCCCCATACCATTATTCCTCCTCCACCAAACTTTACAGTTGGCACTATGTATTCGGGCAGTTCTTCTTCAAACCCAGATTTGTCTGTCGGACTGCCAGATGGTGAAGCGTGATTCATCACTCCAGAGAACACGTTTCCACTGCTCCACTGAGTCCAATGGCGGCGAGCATTACACCACTCCAGCCGACGCTTGGCATTGCGCATGGTGATCTTAGGATTGTGTGCGGCTGCTCGGCCATGGAAACCCATTTCATGCTTGCTTCCAGAGACTGTTTGGAACTTGGTAGTGAGTGTTGCAACCGAGGATAGACGATTTTTACATGCTACACACTTTAGCACTCGGCGTTCCTTTTCTATGAGCTTGTGTGGCCTACCACTTCGCGGCTGAGCTGTTGTTGCTCCTAGACATTTCCACTTCACAACAACAGCACTTACAGTTGACCGGGGCAGCTCTAGCAGGGCAGAAACTTGACGAACTGACTTTTTGGAAAGATGGCGTCCTATGACGGTGCCACATTGAAAGTTACTGAGCTCTTCAGTAAGGCCATTCTACTGTTTGTCTATGGAGATTGCATGGCGGTGTGCTCAATTCTATACACCTGTCAGCAATGGGTGTGGCTGAAATAGCAGAATCCACTAATTTGAAGGGTGTCCACATACTTTTGTATATATAGTGTATATATATCATAAATTATGCTATTTAAGCCTTTATATCATTTGAAAAAGTCATCAACAGCTATTGTTTCAATTCAACCCAGGATTTAACAAAAAATAGACAATACATTCCGTATACTGGCCACAGGAGGTTGGTGGTTCCTTACTTGGGGAGGATGGGCTCATGGTAATGGTTGGAGCGGAATAAGTGGAATAGTTTCAAATACATCAAACACATGTGGTGTTTGCTGCCATTGCATTTGCTCCGTTCCAGACATTATTATGACCCATCTCCCCCTCAGCAGCCTCCACTGCTGTAGGCTTAGGGTTTCAAGCTTAGTATTCAAGCTTAGAATTAATATTCATGTTAACAATGAATACATGTTGGGCTCCCGAGTGGTGCAGCGGTCTAAGGCACTGTATCTCAGTGCTAGAGGTGTCACTACAGACCCTGGTTTGATTCCC
This sequence comes from Brachymystax lenok tsinlingensis, assembly GCA_030435695.1. NCBI lineage: Eukaryota > Metazoa > Chordata > Actinopteri > Salmoniformes > Salmonidae > Brachymystax > Brachymystax lenok. Next base: position 39,019,021 of record CM059790.1, on the reverse strand, counting down.
AGGCTGTATCACAACTGGCTGTGATTGGGAGTCCCATAGGGTGGTGCACAATTGGCCCAGTGTCGTCCGGGTTAGGGTTTGGCCCAGGGTAGGCTGTCATTGTAAATAAGAATTTGTTCTTAACTGACTTGCCTAGTTAAATAAATGTACATTTTGTATTCACGTCTCAATTTTAACCAGAAATGTAAGTTAAAGAATAGGACTGAATCAAATCAAACTTTATTTAAAGTTAATTTAGTCCTTTAAATTAGATTTTTGTTTGAGATGGATACGTGAATCCAACATATGAATTATTAATTTGTAGACAAACTGGAATTAAAGTCAGACTAAGTCAGTGGCACAAAATATACATCTTCTTCAAATGTTGATATTTGGTTAAGTTAACAACCAAACACAACATCACTTTTGCAATACAGTAAATAGCTTGTTGACTTGTCAAGAAGAAGACAAATGATATGTTGGATTCACGTCTCCAACTAAACCAAAAATACAAGTTAAAGAAAAGGATTAAACCAGAGGCTCAGATGAAACTATCCAAGCACTAGATACATCTCATTTAAATGTTAATATTTGGACGTGTTGTCAACTTAACACAATTAGATATGACTTTTGTAATACAGTATATACAAAACATCTGACATTGTATTCCCATTTGATCTTTGTTTTGCTTTTAAATGGTTGAAAGTGCAGTGATTATACATTTAGATGACAACTAAACAAAAAATCTAACATTGTTTTTCCATTGGAAGTTGTTTGTGCTTTTAGATAGTTGAAAGCATAGTGATAACATATTAGGAATTCAACAAACTTCTGGCTGTCTTTTTGAGTGGGTGAATTAAAGTTGAAATATTATTGATCAACGTCACAACCCAAAATTACCCACATTGAATTTCCACATTAAAATGATGCGGTGTACCCAGTGGGATGGTTCTAAGGTCGGCACTGAAATCTTGGTGTAAAACACTGTTCCCCTGGAAACATGCAATCTGCTGTTCCGGAAAGTAGAATGGATGGCAGTGATGGATTTGGTACTTCTCCTGTAAGCCCCATGTTATCAGAGACAATACACACAATTAATGACATAGAACACAGTGCTATGTATTAGGGGAGAATCACATGCACCTGTAACCATAGCCACAGGCTGTATTCCATCTACTAAGATAGGGGTTGTTGTGATTATTTTTGTATGCTTCAATAGGAAATCCCTATGAATGAAGGCCTAGTATCAGCTTATCTACAATAAGCATAAACAAACCTCCCATTCCTTTGTCCTCCATGCTCGTACACCAAATCCTATTGATTGTGTCTACATGTTCTAAGACCAGAAGCCAAGCTAAACACACTGGAGAAGCAGTATATAGGAGATAACTTGGGGCCATATCTAGCGATTGATGAATTGTCCTGCTCCATCCTCCATCAGGCCTAATAAGAAGTTACTGATAACATATTTACAGGTTAGGGGATCCGCTGAACACTACCGATGGTGTGTGGAGATGCCCTTCATGTCAGGTCCTCTGTCACCTGAACAGATTATCTAACTGCTCCAGCAGATCAATAAGACACCTCCTTTCCCCTTAGCACCAATACCTGCCCCCCTCTCCCTTTCTCTCCTTCCTCTTCTCTCTTCCTCGCTCTGTCTTTTGCTCTCTTGTCTCTCTCTCCCTCTCTCTCTCTGCTACTCCTTTCATTTAGTGAGGGATTGTTGTGCCGTGTGTCAGTGGCCGTGGTGGCCACCTCGAGGATGGAGACTCTGAGATAAGGATTAGTTGATCAGCTCCTCTCTGCGAGGCTGCAGAACTCAACCCATTGATTTTTTCCTGGTCTGCTGGTCACAGGTGGACCACAGGGCCTGGCCCTGTTTATCCCTGCAGCTGGAGAGCAAAGAAACTAAAAGGAGCGGAAGGGGAAAATCTAATATTGGATGAAGCGCTGAGCTGACAGCTTAGTGCAGATTCAGCAGTGTTGACTTACACTAGTAGGGATGAGTGGGATGGGGATTGGAGAGTGTTGTGGGGAGTATAGAGGGGAAGGGGAGATGGATTGGAGAGTATTGTGGGGAGTATAGAGGGGAAGGGGAGATGGATTAGAGAGTATTGGGGGGAGTATAGAGGGAAAGGGGAGATGGATTGGAGAGTGTTGTGGGGAGTATAGAGGGGAAGGGGAGAGGAATTGGAGAGTGTTGTAGGGAGTATAGAGGGGAAGGGGAGATGGATTGGAGAGTGTTGTGGGGAGTATAGAGGGGAAGGGGAGAGGAATTGGAGAGTGTTGTGGGGAGTATAGAGGGGAAGGGGAGATGGATTGGAGAGTATTGTGGGGAGTATAGAGGGGAAGGGGAGATGGATTAGAGAGTATTGGGGGGAGTATAGAGGGAAAGGGGAGATGGATTGGAGAGTGTTGTGGGGAGTATAGAGGGGAAGGGGAGAGGAATTGGAGAGTATTGTGGGGAGTATAGAGGGGAAGGGGAGATGGATTAGAGAGTATTGGGGGGAGTATAGAGGGAAAGGGGAGATGGATTGGAGAGTGTTGTGGGGAGTATAGAGGGAAGGGGAGAGGAATTGGAGAGTGTTGTGGGAGTATAGAGGAAGGGAGATGGATTGGAGAGTGTTGTGGGGAGTATAGAGGGAAAGGGGAGATGGATTGGAGAGTGTTGTGGGGAGTATAGAGGGGAAGGGGAGATGGATTGGAGAGTGTTGTGGGGAGTGTAGAGGGGAAGGGGAGATGGATTGGAGAGTGTTGGGGGGAGTGTAGAGGGGAAGGGGAGAATGAGGTAATGTTTAGGGGGAGAGGTAATGTGACATTGCGATGATCATGTGACCGACTAGGTTAAAACCCGGATCTCCTTCATGCGACAAGACTGTGTTAGCCCGCAAAGCTCAAGCTATTAGCTCAGGGAGCTAATGCAAGTCTTCAGGTCTCAGACAAGGTTACTTATTCATGGAACCACTACCTGTTGTGTAACAGTGAGCTCCCCGTTACTGAAACAAATATCCCACTAGTTCAACATGTAGTTTTCATTCACATTTGGTTGAGTTGTCAACTATGGTAATGTGAATTCCATGTGAAATCAACCAAAAATGGCACCCTGTCATTGGATTTATGTTAAAGTTGGATAAAAAAAAAAAAGAAATCCATTACATTGATGAATTCCTGCAAATCCAATACATTTTTTGGGAGTTGCATTCTGGGACAACGTGTAGCAAGTTGTGTTGGATGGAGTAGTTAAACTCGTCTGGGAGCTATTCTATCCTAATTTATAGGCTATTTTATATTTTACTTTCTTGAGTGTATTGACCGACGGCCTGTACAGGTCCATACCAATGCACTCGTCTTTTTGTTTGTTTTTGTAGCCTATTCTAGCTCTTCATAGAACACACCGCCTTACTGAACTCTTTAACTACTTACGGAGTGGTGAGGCGCCAAATTCTAAATCCAAAAGTTGAATTATTAAACATTCATCAATATATAAGTGTTGCATAGTCATCAAAAGCTCTGATTCCTGGCAATATCACAGCGTTGTCAGATTTCAAAAAGGCTTTACGGCGAAAGCACAACATTTGATTGTTTGAGGATAGCCCCTCTCATATTTTATGCATTAGCATAAATCCATAACCAACGCGGGTCTCAAAAAACGCATAAAATCGCTAATATAAAATCCCTTACCTTTCTTAGAACTTCTGCTGAGGGCTTCCCAAGTGTCCAACGAAGACATCCAATGGTTCTTTTGTTACAAAAAAGTCATTTATTATATCCATAAATCTCCGTTTGGTTGGCGTGTTATGATCATAAAATACACCGTTGAGTCGCCCATTGAACCGTGAAGAGAACACGTTCGAATTATACCTATACACATTCTACAAACACATCAAACATAATTTTTTATGCATCCTTAGGTATCCTTTTGGGTATATTTTCTGTAATATTTCAACCGGACGATAACGTGAACAATAGGAAAGAAAAATAAAGTGGTGCGCGTTCACAATCTCTCGCGCTTCAAACCTTGTTTACAAAAGTGGTCGCCTGACAATTTCCTGTTCCTATCTGTTCTGGTCACTCCTAGAATTCCCAGACTTTGTATATACACTATGCAGTCGCTCCCCTAAGAAGTTAAACTTTAACCTAATGCTGCTAGCTGTGGTTAGCCTGCCTTGCTTTTAGCATTATTGCTACCGGCAGCTATCCAATGGATATCAGTGGCCAACCATTGACTGTACAATGCTTCCGCTGTGAAATGTTCACTTACCAGAGGAACAGAGAGTAAGTCCAAGCGCATAAGGAACATGGCTATATCTGTAAAAAGCGCCTTTGGTGTGACCGGATAATGGATGAGGCGGCTGCAGAGGGACGTTCGCCAGCTATCTGATGAGCTAAAGCAACAGCCTTGTTGACGAGTTCACCAATGTAGCTATAGCCCAGGCTAAACATCGGCGCTGAATATCTCTGTCCCCAGTGTGGTGAAGTGTTGGGCAAAGTCGACCTGTCCCACTTCTTGGAGCAGGTGGGTTGTTTGACTCCACTTCGCCACAAAGACTTGGCAGAGGTGGTTAAGCGAAAGGGCCTGAGGGAGCCAAGACCTGGGAGGTCCTTTTCTCCCTTGGAGGATCTGCTCCGCCAGGAAAACACTGCTGGAAGTGGACTGACTAGCCCCAGGAGCCCACTCTGGTCAAGTGATCGATAACATGATCGACAACATCAAACAAGTGATCGACAACATCAAACCCATGTCCACCGGTCAGGTCCGCCTATAGCTGGCAGTCAGACCGTGCCCCCTATCCCCAACAGGAGAGCTCCTTACCGTCAGACTACCGCAACTTTGGGCCAACGGAAGCCCCTCGTCGCCTCCCGCGACAACCCCTCGCAGTGGCTTGCAGTTAGCCACACATGCAGTCTTGCGGTTAGCCACACATGCAGTCAGAGCCGGCCCTAGCCTTTTGCCCCCCTCCCCATACCTTGTGAGCAAAACATTTAAGCGCCCCCTCTTGACAGCTGATAATTTTTGGGGGACGTTTTAGAGTTAATTTGCTGCAATTGTACACATTTTGCCATGGTGCAAAGAGAAAATCTTGTTACAATTCTACACATTTTGCCATGGTGCGTAGAGAAAATGTTGCTACAATTCTACACATTTTGCCATGGTGCGTAGAGAAAATTTGCTACAATTCTACACATTTTGCTATGGTGCGTAGAGAAAATTTGCTACAATTCTACACATTTTGCCATGGTGTATAGAGAGAATTTGCTACAATTCTACACATTTTGCCTTGGGGAGGAGAGAAGATATGGCAATTTCATTTAAAAAAAAAGAACGCAATTCTACTCAATTCTATCTACTGATCTTAGCATGTTTGTGTCAGAGACTCCATCTGATCTGAAATACAGCAGCTGTGGCCTTGGACTGATTCATGGAAAAGTTTGATTTAGAAAATTAATCCTATTGTAATTCTGGCTTCTCCAACCAACGCAGACATTTAGATAATTATTGAGACTTGGTTTAAAAAGTCTGTGCCAGACTCCAATGGATATAATCTTTATAGATCTGGGGGTGTTGCCATATTCACGAAGAACAACTTGAAGAATGTTGATGTGTGTATTACCTCACTCCCCAAGCAATTTGAATGTCTTGTTCTAAATGTGGGCCTTGATAATAATGCCGAACTAATGTTAGTGGCAGTTTATGGCCCTCCCCCCACCCTCTGTGACTTACAAGGCTGTATCTGAATTATTAATATTGGGTGAACTTAACCTAGATTGGGAGGAAAGGGGATACTTAGTCAGTTGCACAACTGAATGCATTCAACCAAAATGTGTCTTGCGCATTTATCCCAAACCCTCTGAATCAGAGAGGTGCAGGTTGTTAACTACCTTGCTCAGATTTGTCCACCTTTGGTTACTGGCCCAATGCTCTTAACCGCTAGGCTATCTCAAATCAAATCAAATCAAATTGTATTGGTCACATACACATGGTTAGCAGATGTTAATGCGAGTGTAGCGAAATGCTTGAGCTTAAAGTTCCGGCAGTGCAGTAATATCTAACAAGTAATCTAACAATTTCACAACAACTACCTTATACACACAAGTGTAAAGGAATGATTAAGAATATGTAAATATAAATATATGGATGAGCGATGGACGAACGGCATAGGCAAGACGCAGTAGATGGTATAGAGTACAGTATATACATATGAAATGAGTAATGTATTGTATGTATACATTATATGAAGAGGCATTGTTTAAGTGACTAGTGATACATTTATTACATCCAATTATTAATTATTAAAGTGGCTAGAGATGGAGTCTGTATGTTGGCAGCAGCCACCCAATGTTAGTGATGGCTGTTTAACAGTCTAATGGCCTTGAGATAGAAGCTGTATTTCAGTCTCTCGGTCCCAGCTTTGTACTGACCTCGCCTTCTGGATGAGAGCGGGGTGAACAGGCAGTGGCTCGGGGGGTTGTTGTCCTTGCTGATCTTTTTGGCCTTCCTGTGACTACGGGTGGTGTAGGTGTCCTGGAGGGCAGGTAGTTTGCCCCCGGTGATGTGTTGTGCAGACCTCACTACCCTCTGGAGAGCCTTACGGTTGTGGGCGGAGCAGTATCACCGCCGTACCAGGCGGTGATACAGCCCGACAGGATGCTCTCGATTGTGCATCTGTAAAAGTTTGTGAATGTTTTTAGTTACAAGCCAAATTTCTTCAGCCTCCTGAGGTTGAAGAGGCGCTGTTGCGCCTTCTTCACCAAGCTGTCTGTGTGGGTGGACCATTTCAGTTTGTCTGTGATGTGTACGCCGAGGAACTTAAAACTTTCCACCTTCTCCTCTACTGTCCCGTTGATGTGGATAGGGGGGTGCTCCCTCTGCTGTTTCCTGAAGTCCAAGATCATCTCCTTTGTTTTTTTTGAGTGTGAGGTTATTTTCCTGACACCACACTCTGTGTAGCGTGGGGATGGAAATGGACCAGAAATAATGCACTGCTTCCCATATTCCAGTAGCGTATTTATCAATGTTTTAAAATCGGCTCTCAATTTCTCTGACTGCTGAAGTTTAATGTCATTTGACCCAGCGTGGACAATGACAGTTGAAGCGGCAGAGTTCTTGCTAATAAGTAGCGGTAGCATGGAGTTTAGGTCGGGGATCCTATCTCCAGGGTAACAGAAGGTCTCAGCTTTCCGGATTGAAATATTTCGGACCATGGATGAACCCACCACAATAACGGAAGGACTACAGATGGGTTTATTGAGTAAATGGCGGGGCCTCTCCCGGGTGATCTGTCTCCTAGCAGGTTGAGGGGGGCAAGCTGCTAAAATTGACGACCTAGTGGCGGGCAAGGAGCACAGATGAGTGTGCTTGTGCACTTCCACCTGAGAGTGAGATGGCAGTAGTAGAGATGTAGCGGAGGGACCCTGTACAGTATGATTGGAATGCACTTCCAGGTCTTCCAGGACCCTGAATCTCCTCCCCAGTTGTATCACCTCCGAAACGTTTGATGGATTCCGTTTCCTGGAATGCTTTACTCCCCGGACAGCAATCCAGGCATCCTGAGGCGGGGCGGAAGGGGTGGAACAGACCGGGCCCTTCGGTTTAGCTCCCAGCCTGGGCCACAGCTCATTCAAGGGAACCGAATGGAGTTTCTCCATTACAGGCTCCCCAGAGGTGGAGGTGCCGAGCCAGGGGCAGGTAACGTCGTCGATTTTGGTTTGAGCAACCATGGAGTCCAGGAGTTCTTCGTCCTCCTTGATCTGGCGCAGGACAGATACTCTCCCCTCCAGCTCAGCGACTCTCTGGCTCAGGTACTGGCAGGAGGTACATCCAGGGGTGAGCGAAGCCATGACAGACAGGTGTACTCTAGACACCTGTCTAGGTCATGACTAGCTATTAGCTGGTAGCCAGTTAGCTAGCTAGCTTTTGATGAGGTTCCAGTTCTTAAGTATAAAAACAACAGATCCGTACCACATTGAGTGAAGCGGGTTGCAGGTGAGTATATTCAGTAGATAAAAAGTGATATTAAAATATATACTAAAAATATAGGAAAACGATGTTTAGACGGGACAAGATAAAAACAAACGGAGGATACTTTAAAACGGGTTGCAGTCTGCGTGAAGCGTTCGACGGGTTGTAGCCCTTCCAGTGTGTTTTTACTATTGGATAGGAAACACTCTGAAGTTTCTAAGAGTGTTAACATATTGTCTGTGAGTATAACAGAACAGATATAGCAGGCGAAAACCCAAGGAACTTCTGTCCTGGAAAAAGTGATTTTGACACATTGCCTCATTTTGAACCCCTCCCTGAACCCCTACATCGTCAGTAGGCTTCTGTAACCTATATAACATCATCAGTAGGCTACTGTAACCTATGTAACATCGTCAGTAGGCTACTGTAACCTATATAACATCATCAGTAGGCTACTGTAACCTATGTAACATCGTCAGTAGGCTACTGTAACCTATATAACATCATCAGTAGGCTACTGTAACCTATGTAACATCGTCAGTAGGCTACTGTAACCTATGTAACGTCGTCAGTAGGCTACTGTAACCTATGTAACGTCATCAGTAGGCTACTATAACCTATGTAACGTCTTCAGTAGGCTACTGTAACCTATGTAACGTCATCAGTAGGCTACTGTAACCTATGTAACGTCTTCAGTAGGCTACTGTAACCTATGTAACGTCATCAGTAGGCTACTATAACCTATGTAACGTCGTCAGTAGGCTACTGTAACCTATCTAACGTCATCAGTAGGCTACTGTAACCTATGTAACGTCATCAGTAGGCTACTGTAACCTATATAACGTTGTCAGTTGTTCCAGATTATGTTTTAAATTGCTTTGCTGCCATATTTATAGACCTATTCAAGGCCTTTGATACTGCCGACCATCCCATACTCATTCAAACGTTGTCTGAAATGGGCCTCGACCAGGCGTCTTGCAAGTGGTCTGGGAACTATCTGTCAGACAGGACACAATATGTGCTTTCTGATGGTGTCAAGTTACCTTGATATTACTTAAGGTGTCCTGTCCCTCTTTACTTTTTATATAAATAATATTGGTCTATCTGCAAAAACCTGTAACATGTATGCAGGTGACACGTTTATGTATGCTATTGCCCCTACAGCTGACCAGACAATGTTATCGCTGCAATCAGATTTTGTTGCAGAAAGCTCTAGTTGATTTAAAATTTGTATTTAATGTGTGAAAAAGTAAATGTATGTTGTTTTCTAATGTTCTAATATTAATATTTTAGATGGTTTACACATTTATGGATTGGACGGTCCTCTCATCGAGCAGACACAAATATGACGCTTAAAAACATACATATTACCTTGATAAGAAGCTGAGATTTAAAGTAGGCTTCTTTTATAGAAATAGATCATGCCGTTCCCTAAACAGCAAGAAGCAGGTTGCACAGGCAACCCTCCTGGCAGTTCATGATTACTGTGACACAATTTATCAGAATGCAGCAGCCACTACTCTAAAAACCCTTAGATGAAGTGTACCATAGCGCACTTCGCTTTATCACAGGGGACAGGTTTAATACTCATCACTGGATCCTTTATAAGAAGGTTGGCTGGACCTCTCTTAATTCCCGTAGATTGCTTCATTTCCCACTTTTTGTTTACAATCAGTCTTTAGTTTTAACGCCCCCATGTTTGGAATAATTTACAATCCTCATTACAGCTTGAATGTCTAGTGCCAATAGCGCAGTTGAGAACGCTGATGAGGAATGAATTTCACTGAGGTTTGAGTTTGGTTGATTGTAATCATTTATGTGTGTGGTTGAAATGTCAACAAGCTCTCACTGTCTCACATCTTAGATATTCATCCATGTTTCTCAACCGTCAAATTTCGAAGTTGTTCCAAACGTCAAATTTCAATGTGTTTAAGGTTAAGTTTATGCATTAACATCGCATTTTGAAGGTTAGGGTTCATTTAGGCATTAACTCTGAAATCTTAAGGATAGGCATTAAGGTTAGGCATTGACTCGGAATGGTTAAGGTAAGGTAAGGGTTAAGGTTTGAGATAGGCTTACGCCCATCCGCCATCCACAACACCCTAGCAAAATCAAAACCTACTTGAAGGGAACAGCGCTCACTGTTGCCCCTAGTGGCCGGTTTCTACGTCATCTCCCGACGTCCTCAGACATGGATGGATGTCGAATACTGACTTACATCACGGGTGACCTGGCTGGAAAAGTAGTGTTTCTTTTGTATCAGGTATTATCTTATTTTCCTGTATTATTAAATTATCATGTTGATTTGTGAATTGTTTGTTCTCAGGGCACCATTGAGAATGAGACCCTGTTCTCAATTGGGCTCCCCTGAATAAATCAAAGTTAAATCACGTCGATTCAATGTCATCACATTACATTTTTTGGTTGAAATGACGTGGAAACAAGGTTGATTCAACCAGATTTTGCCAAGTGGCATAGCTTAGTGATGATGTATCTGCTGCATGTCTCTGGTGTTTGAATTAGTTCAGCATTCAAGGGAAACGTTTAGAAGCTTTATCTTGACTGCATTAACCATATGATTATAATACTGCAATACTGAACCATAATCAAAAAGGCAAAGAAAAGAGATCATCACAATGGCCTTCAGAACTCAAAATGACACATTTATCAGAATAGGTAGGTGTAACTGTATAAAACCTTAAAATGGGCTTATTCATTCTCTCGCTGAAAGACAAAGGCTGTCTCAGAATAGTATACTTGCTATCAGAACCCTAGACAAAGGAGAGGTTAAGCTGCTGCTGCATTGTGGGATTGCCTGTGTGTCTGTCCTCCATATGTACTGTAGGACATATGAATCAGGAGAACAAAGGCATGGCTCGATTTGTCAGAACAGTCAGTCCACCTTGGGAATAATTATTTATCCTAGTGCCCTGTCCTTTGGTGGGATTGTCAAGGAATGATTGTTCCGATACTGAGAGGCCTGAGGGTCTTCCTATAAAGTAATTAAAAAGCTGTGCTGTGGAACACAAGGGTCCATGCTGTACGGATGTATTCCACTTCACACACACTGATATGAACACACCAGAGGTGTGGACTAGAGTCACATGACTTGGACTTGATTTAAAATAAAATAACTTGAGACGTGACTTGGGCTTGGAGCCTCAAGACTCGGGCCACGACTTTGACTTGAGACTGATGACTTGAAATTATCTGGCCAGGTTTCCTAAGGTTTTGTCACTCTCCAAGCAGACGGACACAGCAGCAGCATCGACAACAGATTGGCTAGTGAAACCCACACTCGTGCCTTCTGATTTGGACCAGCAAACTGTCACTCAACCCAGTTCAGGTGAGCTATGAGCTAGGGAAGTGGTTATCAAAGTGAGAAGGTTTTGGGGGGTCACTCATGTGAAACATAATTTTACATAATTTTCATATACACTACAGTTCAAAAGTTTGGGGTCACTTAGAAATGTCCTTGTTTTTGAAAGAAAAGCGAATTTTTTGACCATTAAAATAACGTCAAATTGATCAGAAATACAGTGTAGACATTGTTAATGTTGTAAATGACTATTGTAGCTGGAAACGACACATTTTATAGGAATATCTACATAGGCGTACAGAGGCCCATTATCAGCAACCATCACTCCTGTGTTCCAATGGCACTTTGTGTTAGCTAATCCAAGTTTATCATTTTAAAAGGCTAATTGATCATCAGAAAACCCTTTTGCAATTATGTTAGCACAGCTGAAAACTGTTGTGCTGATTAAAGAAGTAATAAAATTGGCCTTCTTAAGTCTAGTTGAGTATCTGGACCATCAGCATTTGTGGGTTCGATTACAGGCTCAAAATGGCCAGAAACAAAGAACTGTCTTCTGAAACTCGTCAGTCTATTCTTGTTCTGAGAAATGAAGGCTATTCCATGCAAGACATTGCCAAGAAACTGAATATCTCGTACCACGCTGTGTACTACTTCCTTCACAGAACAACGCAAACTGGTTCTAACCAGAATAGAAAGAGGAGTGGGAGGTCCCGACGCACAAATGAGCAAGAGGACATCAGGATCAGTGTTGTCATTAGAAGACCTGTAGCTAGCATACCTATGAAGGTATCCCCCTCCTGTCCCCATCACCATCACCATCCCAGCTCCTGCTAGAGCCAGGGATTAGTCCAGCTTCCCTTCTATCTCCCCTCTGACTGGGGGAAGTTCCACCACCGCAGGACCATATTAACACATCTCCAACCCCCATTTCCCCATCTAAATAACACATTTAGAGAGGCGTTTGAATCAAACCCACCCTGACACTGTGTGTGTGTGTGTGTGTGTGTGTGTGTGTGTGTGTGTGTGTGTGTGTGTGTGTGTGTGTGTGTGTGTGTGTGTGTGTGTGTCTGAGTGGGGCTAGAGGCAGTGTGTGATGATATGCTGTGGGAGTTGCTAACATCTGTCTCATCTGTGTCAGTGACAAGGCTCTCTCCCCCTCTCCCATTCTCCCTCTCTCCCCTTCTCCCTCTTCCCTTCTCCCTCTCTCCTTATACCCCTCTCCCCTTCTACCTCTCTCTCCTTCTACCTCTCTCTCCTTCTCCCTCTCTCCTTCTACCTCTCTCTCCTTCTACCTCTCTCTCCTTCTCCCTCTCTCCCCTTCTCCCCTTTTCCCCTCATCTGTCAACCACAGTCTGTTCTTTCTTTCCCTCCTTTGGTGTATTGTGTACCATGATGCTACGTGTTATTCTTGTTTATTTGCTTGCACAGCTGGCAGTTTGGCATTTCTTTTTTTATGAAAATGAACCTACATTCCCACGATACATTTTTCACAGTGTCTTTTTGAGAATCCGTCACATTGTGTAGTGAAGCAAGAAATTAATACAAAATCTCAGGCGATAGATTTAGAAAAATATTAGGTGTATTTATTATAGTGTAACATACTTGAACTGTATAATGGAACAAGCATTGAACAACCCGTTGACCAGGGCTGGGTTCAATTCCAACTGAAGGCAGTCAATTAAGGAAGCAAACTTAAATACAAATTCAAAATGTGAAAAAAATACTTCTCAAATCAAATTGACCCCAGTCCTGCAGTTGAGTTTAGAAAAGCTGGAAAAACTGACATAAAAAACGGAAATGTTGGATTGTGTGTAGACCCAGTTTATGACAGCTCATAGTGGAGACAGTGAGTGGTTAAGGGAATGAGACTTGAATCCTTGTCTTAAAGCTAAGAGCACAGCTGGAAGGACCACAGTGTTCTATATCCACAAACACACCCTGTTACTGATAACCAGACACACGCACACGTGCGCACAAACACACACATACACACACACACACACATCCACACAGACAAACACACATGCGCGCACAAACACAAACACACCACTTCCCACTCCTTAATAGTGCACTCCTTCTCACTGCCTTTGTTTAGAGAATTGGAGAATTAGTCGTAACTCATCTGATCAGACAACAGGCAGATGAAGAGATGAGTGAGAGGAGGAGGGAGTGAGAGAGAAAGAAGGAAAGGAGGAGGGAGTGAGAGAGAAAGTTTCAAATTAGGCCCTTCTGCATCTCACTGTTCCCCCCATCCAACCTATCCTACCTTGTCCTCTGTCTTCCATGTCCTTCCCCTTGTCCTCCTCATCCACCCTGTTCTTCCTTGTCCTCCGTATTCCCAGTCCTTCCCTGTACTCCCCCGTCCTCCCTGTTCTCCCCCGTCTTTCCCCTCCTCCCCCGTCACTCCCCATCCTCCACTGTCCTTCTCTGTCCTCCCCGTCCTCCCCTGTCCTCCCCGTCCTTCCCAGCCCTCCACAGCCCAGCCCGCAGCACTGTTGATTTCCCCTGGGCTGGTTTAATATGCCTGTTTTATTGTTATGGCCTATTAAATCCCATGATAGAGGGGCTGAGGTGGAGATGGCATCTGCTCTGACCGTGTCCCCAGGTGGATAGTAGAGCCAAGTTAACCAAGGAGGACATTTTATGTGGCCCCAGATACATTCTCTAAAAAGGTCACAACAATTTAGGAGATTCTTTTATAGTTTCCCCTCTGATCATGATGCTCTGCTGCAGCTGTGCTGGGTGGGTTATAACCAGATTTATTTACGCCCACATTGAAGGCGCCAAGTACTGGGCTGTGGCAGAAAGTCAGTGGGTTTTCATGACTATGGTTAGGAGGAAGTCGGTGGCTGTATTTAGTTATTAGGGATTTGTTTGTGTAGTGGATTGGGTGTCTATCTCAGTGCTCCCAACAGTGACTGTGCTGCACTGGCCAACTCCAGCTGTGTGTGTGTGTGTGTGTGTGTGTGTGTGCTTCGTGCGTGCGTGCATGTATGCTTGCGTGCACACTACACTGGTCCCGTTGTTTCAGCTCTTAGCTCAGTTGACAAAAGCAGAGAAGAGACGCAATAGAGCAATAAAAAATACACCAGTCAGCATCACCCTGGTTCACTCATCTCCTCCCCTTGAAATACACCAGTCAGCATCACCCTGGTTCACTCATCTCCTCCCCTTGAAATACACCAGTCAGCATCACCCTGGTTCACTCATCTCCTCCCCTTGAAATACACCAGTCAGCATCACCCTGGTTCACTCATCTCCTCCCCTTGAAATACACCAGTCAGCATCACCCTCGTTCACTCATCTCCTCCCCTTGAAACGCCCCAGTCAGCATCACCATTGTTCACTCATCTCCTCCCCTTGAAATACACCAGCCAGCATCACCCTCGTTCACTCATCTCCTCCCCTAGAAATACACCAGTCATCATCCCCCTCGTTCACTCTCCTCCTCCCCTTGAAATACACTAGTCTGCATCACACTCGTTCACTCATCTCCTCCCCTGCACTTCTTTTTCTTTCTTTTATGTAAAAACATTTGATTTGATGTGAGTTGAAGCGAGCTAATGGGTCTTCCCAAGCGAAAGGACTCATCAAGCCAGCGCAGTTAACTCAACGGAGGACAAGCTGTATTCTCTCTGAGAATGTACATGGGCATTCTTGCATGTCGCATGTGTTCTCACACAACTACCCTTCTCTGCGTTACTACAGTACCTTATATTACAGTAAGCCCCACAGTGCAGTAGACCCCACAGTGCAGTAGACCCCACATTGTAGGAAGCCCCACAGTGCAGAAGACCCCACAGTGCAGTAGACCCCACAGTGCAGTAGACCCCCACAGTGTAGGAAGCCCCACAGTGCAGTTTACCCCACAGTGCAGTAGGCCCCACAGTACAGTATACCCCACAGTGTAGGAAGCCCCACAGTGCAGTAGACCCCCACAGTGTAGGAAGCCCAACAGTGCAGTATACCCCACAGTGCAGTACACCCCCACAGTGTAGGAAGCCCCACAGTGCAGTATACCCCACAGTGTAAGAAGCCCAACAGTGCAGAAGACCCCACAGTGCAGTAGGCCCCACAGTCCAGTAAGCCCCACAGTGCAGTAGACCCCACAGTGTAGGAAGCCCCACAGTGCAGAAGACCCCACAGTGCAGTAGACCCCACATTGCAGTAGACCCCCACAGTGTAGGAAGCCCCACAGTGCAGTTTACCCCACAGTGCAGTAGGCCCCACAGTGTAGGAAGCCCAAGAGTGCAGAAGACCCCACAGCACAGTTGGCCCCACAGTCCAGTAGGACCCACAGTGCTGTAGACCCCACAGTGTAGGAAGCCCCACAGTGCAGAAGACCCCACAGCGCAGTAGACCCCACAGTGCAGTAGACCCCACAGTGCAGAAGACCCCACAGTGTAGGAAGCCCCACAATCCAGTAGACCCCACAGTGCAGTAGACCCCACAGTGTAGGAAGCCCCACAGGGCAGAAGACCCCACAGCGCAGTAGACCCCACAGTGCAGTAGACCCCACAGTGTAGGAAGCCCCACAGGGCAGAAGACCCCACAGCGCAGTAGGCCCCACAGTGCAGTAGAACCACAGTGTGGTAGACCCCACAGCACAGTAGACTCCACAGTGTAGGAAGCCCCATAGTGCAGAAGACCCCACAGCGCAGTAGGCCCCACAGTGCAGTAGACCCCACAGTGCAGTAGACCCCACCGTGCAGTAGACCCCACAGTGTAGGAAGCCCCACAGGGCTGTAGACCCCATCGTGCAAAGGACCCCACAGCGCAATAGACCCCACATTGTAGGAAGCCCCACAGTGTAGGAAGCACCACAGGGCAGAAGACCCCAGTAAGGTTACACGACCATTCTCTCAGATAAATCAATGAGAAGAAAAATATAAATTAGGACAATGCCCATAGAACAATTGGATCAAACATTGAATGAATTGCATTTAAAGAGGGATTAGGGGAAGAACTAAAGCGACAAATCGACATCGCTAAATGTCAGTCCGTATCGCTGTCTAAAAACCCTGACAATAAACCCAAATGAATAGCACCCACCATAAAAAAAAAAAAATTGGATTAGCTAGAAAACTGCTGGTTGGGGAAGATAAAATTACCTAGCGAGGGCTCTCTCTCTTGTCTGAGTTTAATATGCAGATCCCTTTTAACCTGCGCTCTGCCAGGCTCCTGCTCACATCATCGTGCCTGGTTATTACAGCGCTGTTGTGTGTAGTCGGAGGGAGGTGGGGGTAGATGGATAGGATAAGGCCCAGGTACGCCAGCTTCTGCTGTGAGCAGATGGCTGCTCCGTTTGTATCTCCATTGAGTTAAACCTCGACAGGCTAATTCCCTTTCCAACAGGCTTTCCCCCTTCCTTCCATAATAACAGCGCAGCGCTCATGTCTTCCATATCTGCAGGCCGATACTGGGGAGGTAGGGGGAGACGGGGGGAGACGGGGAGAGACTGGGGAGGCGAGGGGGAGGCAGGGAAGGCGGGAGATGGGTGGAGACGGGGAGAGAAGGGGAGAGGATGGAGGAAGGTGGGAGGAGATGGGGGGAGACAGGGTGAGACGGGGAGAGATGGGGAGAGGATGGAGGAAGGTGGGAGGAGATGGGGGGAGACAGGGTGAGACGGGGAGAGATGGGGAGAGGATGGAGGAAGGTGGGAGGAGATGGGGGGAGACAGGGTGAGACGGGGAGAGATGGGGAGAGGATGGAGGAAGGTGGGAGGAGATGGGGGGACAGGGTGAGACGGGGAGAGATGGGGAGAGGATGGAGGAAGGTGGGAGGAGATGGGGGGAGACAGGGTGAGACGGGGAGAGATGGGGAGAGGATGGAGGAAGGTGGGAGGAGATAGGGGGAGACAGGGGGAGATGGGGAGAGATGGGGAGACAGGGGGACGCATCAGCATCGCTGCCTGTTTTGCTGACAGTATAACGTACAATTCCACAGGAAGTCCTCCCCAAAGGCTTCCCAATACTTTATATGCAAAATGTAATCAAGTTTAAATGAGCCTCCGCTTGGACAAGACAACCATCATCATATTTTCAATAATAATAATAATAATAATAATAATAATAATTCATTTTATTTGTAACACGTTTTATAAAAACACAAAGTGCCAAGTGCTCTATAGGGTATTTGGAGCTCATTTGTATTAATCTGATTTGGGCTATCAGTCCGATACGTGTAAGATTATTTTGAATCAGGTGTGCAGTCAGATTATTCTGAATCAGAATCGGAATCAGAATCGGATGAAGACGAGGAGTCAGATGATTCAGATGATGATTCAGATGATGTTGATTCAGATGATGATGATTCAGATGATGATGATTCAGATGATGATGATTCAGATGATGACTCAGATGATGTTGATTCCGATGATAAGTCAGACGATGAGTCCGATGAAGAGTTAAACAAGGAGCCCCAATCAAAATCAGATGAGGAGTCAAACAATGATCCCCAATCCAAATCCAAATCAAAAAACGCATCCCAATCAATATCAGAATCAGATTCTGAATTGGGATGGGACTCTGTGGCTGATAAAGAGATTGGGATCTGGGTGGCCTCCGTTACATCCTCTTCATCTGGCACTTCTCGGATAAAGGGCTTGACCACAGCAACCTTTCTTCTGACATCTCTCCTCGGGCTCCATGGCCCAGGAAGACACTTCTTTGGACCCACCATCATGTCTGGTTCCTGCACATTATGGCCTCTTGCACTAAGTGCAACAGCATCTCCTCTGCAGTCAATGGTAGGGTCCTTGGTAGGGGGGAGAACAAATACACCCAGCAAAGATATGAATTGTGGGATTAATGTGTTTGAATTAAATGTCCATGTTGAGCTAATCTAATATCAAAGTTGAGTGAAACCTTACCTCGACAGGATTGTCATTCTCCATTCTTGCTACTTCAGTTTGAAGGAGTCAATTGTTGCAAAATTCATTAGAGCTGGATGTGTATGTGATTACATTTCTAGTGAAGAAAAAATAAACTTCTACAACATATTTTACTCTATTATGATGAGATTAGACATTGTGATGTCATGAGTTCCTCATTCCGTCATTCATTGCCAATTTGATGAAAATTCTGTAGAAGATATTGACAAACTTTAGGAATAAGAATGCATTAATTTGAAGAAGACTATACATTTCTCCATGTTATATTCCTTTCAAATAATGAATATCAGTAATGCAAGCCACTCCATATGTCCCCATTTATCTGCTGACCCATCATGATTCCATTGAGGCGTCCTGCCCCCCACTCCACCCTTCATGATGTCATAATGGCTGCAAGCATCAGTCTCTCTGGAACTCATTGATCTGCTGATCATCTCAGCAGTGAACACTCAGAGTATTGAACAGCGCTGAGCTCTATTAGCCGGGGCTAATTGCTTGTAGCGAATCCAATACCGCCAGGTCGTTTGTTGTCTAGACGAGACCATAATGCAGGAGTGAATGGGGAGTAAGGTGTGGGTGTCTGTCTCCAAGGCCACGGTATGTGATGTAATGGTGTAATGTGAACTGCTCTGTACTGTGCTAGGCTGGGCTGGGCTGCTGAGAGCCCCACTGTTAGCCTGGACTTGGACACACACAAACGCATCTACCCAAGCACACACACACGCACACCCACCTACCTACCTGCCCACCCACCCACCCACAACTGTTACATAAACACTACTAATGGATTACTAATTCTGACGCTCCAGACAGAGTGGTAGGGAAGGAGGGAGTGATGGATAGGTAGAGAGGGAAGGAGAGAGAGAGGAGGGAGAGAGAGAAGGGGGTGTACTGTGAGAAAAAACCCAACTTTTGGGAATGGTTCCATAGTGGAAAAATGCCAAGTGGATGCCCCGAAACTGTGCGAAATATGCTGTTACAATATTTTGCTTTCAAGGACGTGACTTTCCTTATTGGCATTGACACCTAATAAGGCCCATCAGAACCATTTGACAAAGTGTGATAACATGACCTGATACCTGGACCACTACTAGGGAAAACCCACAGCTTTTATTAATTTGACCCACTGTAATGGTTTGACAGTGACAGATCTCTTAGAGAGGGAGAAAGAGCAAGGTGTCTCACAGGGTCAATGTGTGTCCTGCCCAAATGGAAAAGAAGGGTGTTGGTGTTTAAAATGTCTCTTTGCGTTAACATGGCTCAGCATTAAAGCCTGTACAGAAACGAGAGCCTGATGCCCAGTGAGTGAACGCCCTGGCCTGGCCTGACATGAATGTGGATCTGATGGCATGCCATGTGCCGCCAGAGTTCAGCAGTTTAAGAGCCATGGGGCTGTGGCAAAGCCCAGCATACTGCAGCAGTTTAATGAGAACATGAGTCAGAGGTAGTGTATGGCCTCAGAGGTTGGGTCATGGCAGGGCACAGTATGTCCCAGCAAGCACATTTGGTTCCTTGAAAGTTGTGGGAACATATTTTTTGGTTTCTCATTGCTTCTGGGAACGAAAAGGTACGTTTTCTGACCGACAAAACTGAACGTTCTGAGAACTAAATAAAAACAATAACATTCTGAGAACATTTTTTAATAAAACTTTTTTGTGACCAACTTTTTACAGGTACAAAAAAATGATCATGCATACAGATCAGTTACAGATAACCACAACCCTCTCTTAGTCCTCATCCACCCGCCTGCTTCCTCCTTCTCCACCGGGAAACCTTACCTCCCACCCAGCCTAGCCCCTCTAATCTCTGATTGTTTGAGAGATTCAAGGGGCTATGGTTGAGTTACAGTAATAGAACACTATGGTTGAGTTACAGTAATAGAACACTATGGTTGAGATACAGTAATATAACACTACAGATGAGTTAAAGTAATAGAACACTATGGTTGAGTTACAGTAATAGAACACTATGGTTGAGTTACAGTAATAGAACACTATGGTTGAGTTACAGTAATTTAACACTATAGTTGAGTTACAGTAATAGAACACTATAGTTAAGTTACAGTAATAGAACACTATAGTTGATGTTACAGTAATAGAACACTATAGTTGAGTTACAGTAATAGAACACTATAGTTGATGTTACAGTAATAGAACACTATGGTTGAGTTACAGTAATATAACACTATAGTTGAGTTACAGTAATAGAACACTATAGTTGAGTTACAGTAATAGAACACTATGGTTGAGTTACAGTAATAGAACACTATAGTTGAGTTACAGTAATAGAACACTATAGTTGAGTTACAGTAATAGAACGCTATGGTTTAGTTACAGTAATAGAACACTATAGTTGATTTACAGTAATAGAACACTATGGTTGAGTTACAGTAATAGAACAGTATAGTTGAGTTACAGTAATAGAACACTACAGTTGAGTTACAGTAATAGAACACTATAGTTGAGTTACAGTAATAGAACACTATAGTTGAGTTACAGTAATAGGACACTATGGTTGAGTTACAGTAATAGAACACTATAGTTGAGTTACAGTAATAGAACACTATAGTTGAGTTACAGTAATAGAACACTATGGTTGAGTTACAGTAATAGAACACTATAGTTGATTTACAGTAATAGAACACTATGGTTGAGTTACAGTAATAGAACACTATGGTTGAGTTACAGTAATAGAACACTATGGTTGAGTTACAGTAATAGAACACTATAGTTGAGTTACAGTAATAGAACACTATGGTTGAGTTACAGTAATAGAACACTATAGTTGAGTTACAGTAATAGAACACTATAGTTGAGTTACAGTAATAGAACACTATGGTTGAGTTACAGTAATAGAACACTATAGTTGAGTTACAGTAATAGAACACTATGGTTGAGTTACAGTAATAGAACACTATAGTTGAGTTACAGTAATAGAACACTATAGTTGATTTACAGTAATAGAACACTATGGTTGAGTTACAGTAATAGAACACTATGGTTGAGTTACAGAAATAGAACACTATGGTTGAGTTACAGTAATAGAACACTATAGTTGAGTTACAGTAATAGAACACTATGGTTGAGTTACAGTAATAGAACACTATGGTTGAGTTACAGTAATAGAACACTATAGTTGAGTTACAGTAATAGAACACTATAGTTGAGTTACAGTAATAGAACACTATAGTTGAGTTACAGTAATAGAACACTATAGTTGAGTTACAGTAATAGAACACTATGGTTGAGTTACAGTAATAGAACACTATAGTTGAGTTACAGTAATAGAACACTATGGTTGAGTTACAGTAATAGAACACTATAGTTGAGTTACAGTAATAGAACACTATGGTTGAGTTACAGTAATAGAACACTATAGTTGAGTTACAGTAATAGAACACTATGGTTGAGTTACAGTAATAGAACACTATAGTTGAGTTACAGTAATAGAACACTATGGTTGAGTTACAGTAATAGAACACTATAGTTGAGTTACAGTAATAGAACACTATAGTTGAGTTACAGTAATAGAACACTATAGTTGAGTTACAGTAATAGAACACTATAGTTGAGTTACAGTAATAGAACACTATAGTTGAGTTACAGTAATAGAACACTATAGTTGAGTTACAGTAATAGAACACTATAGTTGAGTTACAGTAATAGAACACTATGGTTGAGTTACAGTAATAGAACACTATAGTTGAGTTACAGTAATAGAACACTATAGTTGAGTTACAGTAATAGAACACTATAGTTGAGTTACAGTAATAGAACACTATAGTTGAGTTACAGTAATAGAACACTATGGTTGAGTTACAGTAATAGAACACTATAGTTGAGTTACAGTAATAGAACACTATGGTTGAGTTACAGTAATAGAACACTATAGTTGAGTTACAGTAATAGAACACTATAGTTGAGTTACAGTAATAGAACACTATGGTTGAGTTACAGTAATAGAACACTATAGTTGAGTTACAGTAATAGAACACTATAGTTGAGTTACAGTAATAGAACACTATAGTTGAGTTACAGTAATAGAACACTATAGTTGAGTTACAGTAATAGAACACTATAGTTGGAGTTACAGTAATAGAACACTATGGTTGAGTTACAGTAATAGAACACTATAGTTGAGTTACAGTAATAGAACACTATAGTTGAGTTACAGTAATAGAACACTATGGTTGAGTTACAGTAATAGAACACTATGGTTGAGTTACAGTAATAGAACACTATGGTTGAGTTACAGTAATAGAACACTATAGTTGAGTTACAGTAATAGAACACTATTGTTGAGTTACAGTAGTAGAACACTATAGTTGAGTTACAGTAATAGAACACTACAGTTGAGTTACAGTAATAGAACACTATAGTTGAGTTACAGTAATAGAACACTATAGTTGAGTTACAGTAATAGAACACTATGGTTGAGTTACAGTAATAGAACACTATAGTTGAGTTACAGTAATAGAACACTATAGTTGAGTTACAGTAAAAGACAATGAATGAATGTCTGAGAATAGAATTCTAAGTACAGGTGTATTTAATTACTTTGTCAAAAACATTGATTCACATACAAGGCATGAAACTTTAGTTACAAAGCACTATCAAGCACCTGGACTACTGTTCAGTCATGTAGTCAGGTGCCACATTAGGGACTTAGGATATTGCAATTGGCTCAGAACAAGGCAGCACGGCTGACCCTTACATGTCAAATCAAATCAAATCATATGTTATTGGTCACATACACATGGTTAGCAGATGTTAATGCGAGTGTAGCGAAATGCTTGTAACCATAAGGAAACCTCAAATAAAATATAATAAAATGTGTACACAGAGAGCTCACATGAATAATATACACGTCAATATCTTCTGGCTCAAAGTGGAGGAGAGATTGACTTCATCACTACTTGTATTTTTGAGAGGTTTTGACATGTTGAATGCACCGAGCTGTCTGTTTGAACTACTGGCACACAGCTCAGACACCCATGCATACGCCACAAGACATGTCACAAGAGGTCTCTTCACAATCCCCAAGTCCAGAACAGACTATGGGAGGCACACAGTACTACATAGAGCCATGACTACATAGAACATCAAGTAACTGATGTAAGCAGTAAAAGTTACAAAACAGATACAAATACACCTTATGGAACAGCGGGACTGTGAAGCCAGACAAACAGAGGCACAGACACATGCATACACACACACAATAACATACACACTATACACACATGTAGACATGGATTTTTGGTTGTAGGAATGCGGTAGTAGAGTAGGGGCCAGAGAGCACAGACTTAATGTGTTGTGAAATCTGTTGTGAATGTATTGTAATGTTTTTAAAATGGTATAACTGCCTTTGCTGGATCCCAGGAAGATTAGCTGCTGCTTTGGCTAATGGGGATCCATAATAAATACAAATACAAAATTACAAGGCATTATTCAGAGAGAGAGTATGAAGCATGGTCAGAGAGAGAGTATGAAGCATGGTCAGAGAGAGAGTGACAAAGCATGGTCAGAGAGAGAGTATGAAGCATGGTCAGAGAGAGAGTATGAAGCATGGTCAGAGAGAGAGTATGAAGCATGGTCAGAGAGAGAGACAAAGCATGGTCAGAAAGAGAGTATGAAGCATGGTCAGAGAGAGAGTATGAAGCATGGTCAGAAAGAGAGTATGAAGCATGGTCAGAGAGAGAGTATGAAGCATGGTCAGAGAGAGAGTATGAAGCATGGTCAGAGAGAGAGTATGAAGCATGGTCAGAGAGAGAGACAAAGCATGGTCAGAAAGAGAGTATGAAGCATGGTCAGAGAGAGAGTATGAAGCATGGTCAGAAAGAGAGTATGAAGCATGGTCAGAGAGAGAGGCAAAGCATGGTCAGAGAGAGTATGAAGCATGGACAGAGAGAGAGTATGAAGCATGGTCAGAGAGAGAGTATGAAGCATGGTCAGAGAGAGTATGAAGCATGGTCAGAGAGAGACAAAGCATGGTCAGAAAGAGAGTATGAAGCATGGTCAGAGAGAGAGTATGAAGCATGGTCAGAGAGAGAGTACAAAGCATGGTCAGAGAGAGAGTATGAAGCATGGTCAGAGATAGAGTATGAAGCATGGTCAGAGAGAGAGTATGAAGCATGGTCAGAGAGAGAGACAAAGCATGGTCAGAAAGAGAGTATGAAGCATGGTCAGAGAGAGAGTATGAAGCATGGTCAGAAAGAGAGTATGAAGCATGGTCAGAGAGAGAGTATGAAGCATGGTCAGAGATAGAGTATGAAGCATGGTCAGAGAGAGAGTATGAAGCATTGTCAGAGAGAGAGACAAAGCAGGGTCAGAAAGAGAGTATGAAGCATGGTCAGAGAGAGAGTATGAAGCATGGTCAGAGAGAGAGACAAAGCATGGTCAGAGAGAGAGACAAAGCATGGTCAGAGAGAGTATGAAGCATGGACAGAGAGAGAGTATGAAGCATGGTCACAGAGAGAGACAAAGCATGGTCAGAAAGAGAGTATGAAGCATGGTCAGAGAGAGAGTATGAAGCATGGTCAGAAAGAGAGTATGAAGCATGGTCAGAAAGCGAGACAAAGCATGGTCAGAGAGAGAGTATGAAGCATGGTCAGAGAGAGAGACAAAGCATGGACAGAGAGAGAGAGACAAAGCATGGACAGAGAGAGAGTATGAAGCATGGTCAGAGAGAGAGATAAAGAAACCATGGCTTGTGCCATGGCCCATAGCTCATGGGAGAGGGAGAGAGACATAAATAGTGTAGGTATCTCTCTACAGCAAGTCAGGAACACATGAGAAAGAACACTGAGTCCAAGACTGAGTTGTTTGGATTCAAAATCTGAGGTGTTGACCAATAGTGTTACTGTTAAGTTAACCTCCAATTGTAAGGTTCTGTATTTATTTTCTTAGTCAACCTTGTGTTCTATTTCGTTGTGTCTTGAACGTAGCCCTGTTTCTTTGTGTTCTTGAACGTAGCCCTTTCTTTCATTTTTGTTCATTGATTTCACCTGTGTTAGTTACTCACCTGGTCTCACCAGCTCCTTATTTAGTTCAGTTCATTCTGTTTCTGCCTTTGTGAGGTATTGTTTGTTTTGACTCTACTAAGTATTTTCCTAGCTCGTTTGTGAGAACCAGTTATAGCTTTCAGTCCTAGTTTTGATTCACCTGCTTGTTTGCGTACAGGCAGGTGAATAAATACAGAACCTTACACCAATCAGACATCAGACCTACAGGAATCAGACATCAGACCTACAGGAATCAGACATCAGACCTACAGGAATCAGACATCAGACCTACAGGAATCAGACATCAGACCTACAGGAATCAGACATCAGACCTACAGGAATCAGACATCAGACCTACACCAATCAGACATCAGACCTACAGGATGTAATCTCTGCTTCTCAGAAGTGAGACAATGGAGGTTGGCAAGATCAACACAGAGAACATTGAATTCCTAAAACAACACAGAGGACATTCTTGCATACAGTTGATAAGAAGAGTCACTTCAGGGGCTGCCCTACAACGTTACTTTGATTAGAACCATGAGGAAACCTGTAGGAAACGTTATGCTGAAGTACTGAAATTCCCACCTAAGAAACATGTACTCAGAACATTATGTGCTAGATGGGTATCCTGCATCATTCCCAGAATGTTGTGGGTAGGTTAAATGCAAAATCACCAGATGACAACCACACTCTCACCAAGTTCTAAGAAACATATGGTTCTTAGAACATGATGTGCTAGCTGGGGTGTGTGTGTGTGTGAGCACAGCTATTAATTCAGTCATGAGGATCATACATGACATTTGGCCTCCACTGCCCCGTCCACATCTGACCACATAATGATCATTCAGCATACTGCATGTATTATGAAACAGCTGAAAGAGCAGTTAATTGGGGTTTAGCGGAGGGAAATATGGTTGAGTGGTAGTGCACAGAAACAAGTCTATTGCCCTGGCCCATCGTGTGAGGACAAGGCTTGGTATGTATTACCAAATACTTTCCTTGGCTTTTAAAAACAACAATTTTATTTTAAAATGAAATGCAATTATGTGTTCATTTGAATTCCAGGGACCTGTTCAAAAAGATTTAAAGTCCATTTGGGGTTCAGAGGAAAGCACATTGTGACCCTGCCGTCGTTACACATCCCAGCAATGTGAGCAAACAAAGCATTTTTATGGAAGAGAAGAGAAAATCTCAAACCTATTTTAAATAGCAGAACAAATCAGAGCCTGATCTTCTGATAGCATCAGTTTCCCAGGAGACCTAATTGAGCACGGAACTACAAACTCCACTCAGACAGAGTGATGTAGAGGTTAGATAAATACAAGGCTGGTTCCCAGAGCTATGGGTTGTATTTATTTAAGCACCCAACATTAGAAAACAGCCTGAAAAATGGAGAGACTACTTGAAATTGTCCAATAACAAACACTCTCTTTTGTTTTCCATTGCAAAACGTTTTGCTACGTTGTGCCCTAAGAGTTGTTCCACCTCAAAAAGCCCAAGTAAAGAGGATTTCAAAACCCACCATCTCAGATTATTCTGAAATGGTTTCTGTAGTTAGAAACAATTAAGCTAAGCATTCCTGAAATAGTCTTTGTTGAAAGATCATTTGAACTCTGAGAAATTAAGCAAATTGATTGCACCAAAATTGACAATTTAATTTATAGGATTTCTATAATATTAAATAAATATAGTACCCAACATCATATTTGGACCAAACCGACTACCGACTGTCCAAAAAACAAGTTACAAGTGTCCAAATTGGATTTGTTTGTGTTCAGACAGCAGTCATTTGCTGACATGGACTTTTCCCAGTTGCATTGAATGTTAAAAATCATAGTGTAAGAACAGGTTGGTGGGCAGACCAGGACATGGGTTATGGCTGGTTCAGCAGGGTCATATTCATTAGGGGCCATTCCATTTCATTTCAGCAAGCCATGACACCCACCATCTCAGATTGTTCTGAAATGGTTTCTGTTGTTATAAACGGTACGATAAGCATTCCTGCAACATTATTTTGTTGAAAGTTGTTTTGAACTCTGAGAAATGTAGCTAATTGATTGCATCCAAACTCAACATCATATTTCGACCAAACCTCTTCTTAACAATTATTAAAAAGCCACCCACGGACCTCCCAAACCCCATGCCAATCCCACCCCAATGTCCAGTATACAGCATCAGTTCCCTTATGTTCGACAACAAGTATGAAGCTGTGGCTTGGAGTATTGTTCATTCATACTATGTAATGTATTCTCAGTGAATTTGGTGATGTTTTTTTTTACCCGGTTCAGTGAAATTAGTCATTGAAGTAGCTTGCATTTTTCACCATAAATTACTGTTCTGCAACTTTGTGTAGAAAACCAATATCTTCTGCTCATGATGAAAATAAACTGTGTGGTCATCCGTACAATTCATTTTCTTAGGCTTAATCCATGTCCAGGACACTAATCACGCAACATATAAAGATGTTTTCATTGTTTTTATTGAAAAACATAAGACTGCTTTGCAATGGATTATAATTGTATTATTTTATTTGGGTTATTACAGTCACTAGCCCCCACACAATGCTAGGGCCTAATGAAGCCTGGCAGCCACTGGGTAAATGCACCAGGGAGTTAGGTGGGTGAGGCGGGTACCCTACTGTACCACATCAAAGAGCCTGGCATGATGCCAGCTCTGGCACAATTGCATGGGAGGGTACAGGAACAGACATCTAGGTCATGCTACTGGCATCAAAGAGTCAGTCATTGTGTGTCAGAGGATAAAGGCAGAGGTGGATATTGGGACATGGCTGGTAGTGGTGGTATGGTGTATGGCAGTACACATGGAGCTGTGTTGTTCATACAGTTTAAAGAAGGAAGTTTGTATTTATAGGCTCTTATAGATTTGTATGGCTCGCTATACAGATGCTGAACAATTGGAATTAGAAGGTTAAAAGAGTCACTATCATTGACATTTTGACCAGCTTTCATTTGGTAGCATTCATATTTTTAATTTTTATATATGTATTTTTTTTCACCTTTATTTAACCAGGTAGGCCAGTTTAGAACAAGTTCTCATTTACAACTGCGACCTGGCCAAGATAAAGCAAAGCAGTGCGACACATAACCTGCCCAGGGACTGCGGTTGAAAATTATCCGGCTGGCTAAAACCGGCACTTTTACTGAAACGTTGATTAATGTGCACTGTCCCTGTAAAAATAAAAATAAACTCAAACTCAAACTCAAACAAACAGCAGCACAGAGTTACACATGGAATAAACATGCGTACAGTCAATAACACAATAGAAAAAAAGAGAGTCTATATACAGTGTGTGCAAATGGCGTTAGGAGGTAAGGCAATAAATAAGCCATAGTAACGAGGTAATTACAATTTAGCAAATTAACATTGGAGTGATAGATGTGCAGATGATGATGTGCAAGTAGAGGTACTGGGGTGCAAAAGAGCAGAAAAGTAAATAAAAACAATATGGGGATGAGGTAGGTAGATTGGATGGGCTATTTACAGATGGGCTATGTACAGCAGCAGCGATCGGTTAGCTGCTCAGATAGCTGATGTTTAGTGAGGGAAATATAAGTCTCCAGCTTCAGCGATTTTTGCAATTCGTTCCAGTCATTATCAGCAGATAACTGGAAGGAAAGGCAACCAATGGATGTGTTGGCTTTGGGGGTGACCAGTGAGATATACCTGCTGGAGCATGTGCTATGGGTGGGTGTTGTTATCGTGACCAGTGAGCTGAGATAAGGCGGAGCTTTACCTAGCAAAGACTTATAGATGACCTGGAGCCAGTGGGTCTGGCGACGAATATGTAGCGAGGGCCAGCCGACTAGAGCATACAGGTCGCAGTGGTGGGTGGTATATGGGGCTTTGGTGACAAAATGGATGGCACTGTGATAGACTGCATCCAGTTTGCTGAGTAGAGTGTTGGAGGCTATTTTGTAAATGACTGAAGTCGAGGATTGGTAGGATAGTCAGTTTTACGAGGATATGTTTGGCGGCGTGAGTGAAGGAGGCTTTGTTGTGAAATAGGAAGCCGATTCTAGATTTAATTTTGGATTGGAGATGTTTAATATGAGTCTGGAAGGAGAGTTTACAGTCTAGTCAGACACCTAGGTATTTGTAGTTGTCCACATTTTCTAAGTCAGAACCGTCATGAGTAGTGATGCTAGTCGGGCGGGCGGGTGCGGGCAGCGAACGATTGAAAAGCATGCATTTAGATTTACTAGCATTTAAGAGCAGTTGGAGACTACGGAAGGAGTGTTGTATGGCATTGAAGCTCGTTTGGAGGTTAGTTAACACAGTCTCCAAAGAAGGGCCAGATGTACACAGAATGGTGTCGTCTGCGTAGAGGTGGATCAGCGAATCACCCGCAGCAAGAGCAACATCGTTGATATACACGGAGAAAATAGTTAGCCTGAGAATTGAACCCTGTGGTACCCCCATAGAGACTGCCAGAGGTCCGGACAACAGGCCCTCCGATTTAACACACGGGA
The DNA here is from genome assembly GCA_030435695.1 of Brachymystax lenok tsinlingensis. Lineage (NCBI taxonomy): Eukaryota > Metazoa > Chordata > Actinopteri > Salmoniformes > Salmonidae > Brachymystax > Brachymystax lenok. Next base: position 38,989,378 of record CM059790.1, on the reverse strand, counting down.
CTGTGTCTGAGAAGTAGTTGGTGAACCAGGCGAGGCAGTCATTTGAGAAACCAAGGCTGTTGAGTATGTCGATAAGAATACGGTGATTGACAGAGCTGAAAGCCTTGGCCAGGTCGATGAAGACGGCTGCCCAGTAATGTCGCTTATCGATGGCGGTTATGATATCGTTTAGTACCTTGAACGTGGCTGAGGTGCACCCGTGACCAGCTCGGAAACTGGATTGCACAGTTGAGAAGGTACGGTGGGATTCGAAATGGTCACTGATCTGTTTGTTAACTTGGCTTTCGAAGACTTTAGAAAGGCAGGGCAGGATGTATATAGGTCTGTAACAGTTTAGGTCTAGAGTGTCACCCCCTTTGAAGTGGGGGATGACCGCAGCAGCTTTCCAATCTTTAGGGATCTTGGACGATATGAAAGAGAGGTTGAACAGACTGGTAATAGAGGTTGCATTTTAGAAAGAGAGGGTCCAGATTGTCTAGCCCAGCTGATTTGTACGGGTCCAGGTTTTGCAGCTCTTTCAGGACATCTGCTATCTGGATTTGGGTGAAGGAGAAGCTGGGGAGGCTTGGGCAAGTAGCTGTCCGGAGCTGTTGGCCAGGGTTAGGGTAGCCAGTTTTAAAGCATGGCCAGTCGTAGAGAAATGCTTATTGAAGTTCTCGATTATCATGGATTTATCGGTGGTGACAGTGTTACGTAGCCTTAGTGCAGTCGGCTGTTGGGAGGAGGTGCTCTTATTCTCCATGGACTTTACAGTGTCCCAGAACCTTTTGGAGTTCGAGCTACAGGATGCACATTTCTGTTTGAAAAAGCTAGCCTTTGCTTTCCTGACTGACTGCGTGTATTGGTTCCTAACTTCCCTGAAAAGTTGCATATCGCGGGGACTACTCGATGCTAGTGCAGTCCGCCACAGGATGTTTTTGTGCTGGTCGAGGGCAGTCAGGTCTGGAGTGAACCAAGCTATATCTTTTCTTAGTTCTACATTCTTTGAAAGAGGCATGCTTATTTAAGATGGTGAGGAAAATACTTTTAAAGAATGACCAGGCATCCTTGACTGACGAGATGAGGTCAAGATCCTTCCAGGATACCCGGGCCAGGTCGATTAGAAAGGCCTGCTTGCAGAAGTGTTTTAGGGAGCGTTTGACAGTGATAAGGGGTGGTCGTTTGACCGCGGACCCATAGCGGATGCAGGCATTGAGGCAGTGATCGCTGAGATCCTGATTGAAAACAGCAGAGGTTTATTTGGAGGGCAAGTTAGTCAGGATAATATCTATGAGGGTGCCCATGTTTACGGATTTAGGGTTGTACCTGGTGGGTTCCTTGATAATTTTCGTGAGATTGAGGGCATCTAGCATATGACCAATATAGTCCAATAAGAAAACAAACTGTGAATTGTAGCTACAAAATAATTTGATTCCTGATTTCTCTATGGGCCGTTCTAGTTATTCTAATCAGATCACATTCAACAGAACTTGTGAATCACATCAATCAACTACTCCAATCAAATGCATGTAACTGCCATTGTAGAGAAGGTTTTAGAATTTGACTGCGCCAGAATGAGATAAGTTTGGCTATAGGCCATTTAGCAATCTTAACATATCAATGGTAATGAAGCAATACCTTTTCAATTGACCTTTTCCATAGACAGCCAATCTGATAGGCCTCAACTTTATTGGCTATGAATTGGATTTTGAAAGTTGACTATATCATCAGGAAAATACAATGCATTTAATTATACATTCTATCTACCTGAAATTATTGTTCCCTCATTTAATAACACAGCATAAGTAGGACAAATGAAATTATCTGGCTGCTCTGGAACACCAGAACAGAAAGAAGGCACTATTTTATTCTTCCCAAAAACACTCTACTGAGTTAATGTGAACTAGCAGAGCTGTACATACTGCTGCAGTGTGATGTTTCCCTCTGAGCTGATAGGCTAATGACTGTGGGCCTGTTTCTGTGTACAAGGGGTCATCAACTCATCTCACCTTCCTTGTTCTTCACTCGTTCCAGGCACAATCTCCATTTGCGTCATAGTAACCGTCAGTTTGGGTCAGGACATGCTGCATCTGGAAATGTCAAGTCGTTTCTGGAAGTGTTTATTACAAGGTGTGGGAGAGGCAGACGGAGGAGAGAGAGAGACATTAAGGGGAAGACAAAGAAAAGATAGAGGGATGGGTGAAGAAAAGTGGAGGCTCCTCCTCCGAGGAAGGGGAGAACCATCCTCCTCAGTGAAACATTCAACATTTACAGAAAACTATACCAAATAATTGATTAAAATACACTGTTTTGCAATGAAGGTCTATAGTAGCTTCAGCAGCACTCTGTATGGTAGCACCATGGTTTAGCCGGAAGAGAGCTAACTTCTGTCCTCTTCTGGGTACATTGACTTCAATACAAAACCCAGGAGTCTCATAGTTCTCACCCCCTTCAATAGACTTACAAAGTAATTATGACAACATCCAGAGGATGTCCTCCAACCTATCAGAGCTCTTGCAGCATAAACTGACATGCTGTCCACCCAATCAAATGATCAGAGAATGAACCTAGTAATGAAAGAATAAGCTACAGCTAGCTAGCACTGCGGTGCATAAAATGTGGTGAGTAGTTGACTCAAAGAGAGAGAAAGACAATAGTTGAACAGTTTTGAGCAAGTACATTTTGGAAGAAATTAAGGAGAAGCAAAAGAGAGAGAGAGAGATATTTATATTTTGTAGTATAGATATTTTAGTTTCACTTGCTTAGCTATTAAATGCAGCTAGCTAGTTTAGCCTACTCAAACACCCGGTTCAAACAGAGAGGGATGCTATGTAAGTTAGCTGGCTATGGCTGTCCAACACTGGAACTCTTCCAAGTCTAGGTAAGCTTTTAGTTTTATAAATGTATTGCCACCGGGGCCTGCCAGTGTAACTGCTAAACTGCTTGCTGTACACTGTGCTGCATGATTGTAGCGGGTTTGCTAACGTGTTAGTTCTGGTAGCTATGTTGACTATGAACTTAATATGGTGACAACGATGAAGGCTTTGGTTGGTGGTTATGGTATGAAAGATTGGCTCAGAAAGGTTTCATTGCCTGGTCACAGACAGCACTGAAGTCCACAAGTGAAGGGAAAAGGCGAGAGGAGGAGAGAGCGTAGATGCGAGAAGGAATTATATATACAATGAGCAAACTGATAAGTCGGTTTATAAGTGGCTGCTAGATTTGTGTTCGCTTGTGATCAGGGGCCTATTCATTCCTCCGATTCTGTTGAAAAACGTTTCTTAAATGGAAGCAAACGGAACGAAACAGGGATGAACATACTTGAATTTATCCAATAGAAACTCTAATTTACAACTGTTTGACTAATGATTACAACCTAGATCAGCTAGATGCAGGCAAGAATGTGAAAGGCTGTATTGAATGTTTCAATGTCTGCCACCTTGATTACTCAAATTTTTCTCGACCTGTGCACCTATGTTGTAAACTTGAATTTATAGGCTAGGTTGTTGCAACCTCATGATGGGTACAGGAAAAATGTGGGTATCATGTAGTAGCCTAAACCTATCGACTTTACATTGAGCTGGGTGAATGGAATATGAATGACAGTCATCCAATATGCTGTAATAGAAATAAGGCCATGCTCATTTAGAAAAATAATCGTCCTCCCTCATGTTAAACGGCACCGACCACCACTGGTGAAGAATGAAAAGGGGGATAGTGAGAGAAAGAGGGAGTTAAATAATAAATTACCAAAGAAAACCCAGGATAGACAGTGAGTCTATAAATAGCTATCTGGGCACAAAGAGCCTACTCTCCCTGATCACATTATGCATGGATCAGGCAGATCAGACATGGACCTAAGCATCACTTCATGTTTCCAACCAGGGGCGCCACTTTGGTTTTAGAAGTGGGAGGGACATAACCTGGCGGGGGTCCTCCCCCAGAATTTGTTTGGGCATCTAAAGCACATTTTCTGTATTTTTACACAATCCAACATGCTGTCTTTATTTAAAACAAAAAGTAAGCAAAAATGGCCATAGTCATCAAACTGGGTAAGAGATCTTTATTAAATGTTTAAGTTTAAGTGTGTCACAAACCGGCTCGTAGCCCATAACAAAGAGGGAGACAACATGGAGATCAAGGAAGAACAAAATATATGTATTAACTAAAGTAAACTATAGACAATTAACAATGGTGTGTGTAGTCAGTAATTAGTAGTGTAAGTGAGTGGTTGCGTTCATAGTTGGTGATACTGAGGGGTGTTGAGAGGTGCCAAAACAAACATGTGTGGTAGGAGAATCAGAATTAGCTAAGTAACATAGATAATTAAGATGTCCTATCTACAGAATATGCTTATATGACTGAACTATTGAACTCTTGTTATTAGAATGTCTCCCTTCAGACTCTGGTGTTGGCAGCTGCACTTCCTCCCTCATATGGGCCTCAGTCATCTTGGGCCCAGAGAGGGGAGAAGTCAGGCTTGTCTATCACATGTCCTTGCTGCTGTGCAGGGATTCAATTTGGAGACACAAGCCTAATTAGATGACAAGGCAAAGAGTCCAGCCAAATGTAATCATATGCCCTGACCTTTCCTGTTTCCTTCAATTTCTAGGCTATAGCCTATTGGGGCGGAAGGGTAGCCTAGTGGTTAGAGAGCGTTGGACTAGTCGCAAGTTCAATTCCCCGAGCTGACAAGGTACAAATCTGTCGTTCTGCCCCTGAACAGGCAGTTAACCCACTGTTCCTAGGCCGTCATGGAAATAAGAATTTGTTCTTAAATGACTTGCCTAGTAAAATAAAGGTAAAAAAAAAAAAGTCTTCACTATTCTACAATGTAGAAAATAGTTTGTTTTTTTATAAAAAATTGAATAAGTAGGTGTGTCCAAACTTTTGACTGGTATTGTATATAACATAAACATACTGTAGACACGTAGGCTATGGTGTAATGCAGGGGTTCTTCAACTTTTTCAGCCTGGGACCCAAATTAGAAATCCTGTGTTTTCCTGGGACCCAAGGTTATGAAAATATTAAACTATGTGTAAATATTGGTACATTTCATTACCCTTATAACTAAAACAAATGCAATATAAACAGAAACAAATAACAGTAAAATGAAATACCCATATAAATAGCTATTCATGTTTATTTCCTCCATTAAAAACCCTCTTACATACCTGTCTAGGTTAGAACTGTTGCTGTTAAAATACAATAAATAATTTTCATTCTGAACTGGAATAAACTGAATGATCACATCTATCAGGTTTGAAAGGAAGACCCATATGCAGACTGTGTCGGAGTAACAATGTTTATTACAGCAACAGGGCAGGCTAACGACAGGTCAAGGCAGGCAGGGGTTGATAACCAGAGTAGTGGGGGAAGGGTACAGGACGGCAGGCAGGCTCAGGGTCAGGTCAGGCAGAGGTCGGTAATCCAGAGGTGGGGCAAGGTACAGGACGGCAGGTAGACTCAGGGTCGGGTCAGGCTGAGGTCGGTATTCCAGAGGTGGGGCAAAGGCAGGGTCAGGGTCAGGCAGAGTGGTCAGGCAGGCTGGCTCAGAGACGGTACAGGCAAGAGTCAAAACCAGGAGGGGGAGAAAAAGAGAGACTGGGGAGAAGCAGGAGCTGAGACAAAAAACGCTGGTTGACTTGACAAACAAGTCAAACTGGCAACAGACAAACGGAGAATACAGGTATAAATACACAGGGGATACTGGGGAAGATGGGTGACACCTGGAGGGGGGTGGAGACAATCACAAAGACAGGTGAAACAGATCAGGGTGTGACAACATCACAGGGATGTATAACAGAACACACACACACACACACAGGCTCAGGTTTTGATAGTGCAACCCTAAGTAACAGTACAGATGAAAAATGATCAGTCCTACTGTACATCTTACTGTAGAAAGTATTGTTGAAAAAAAGTCTAAGTTGGAACTGTTGCTGTTAAAATACAATAAATATTTGTTTATTCTGAACTGGAATAAACTGATTGATCAAATCACACAGGTTGAGGTTTTCAACAAGCATGTCTTTTCTGGGTTCAGTGCAACTCAATGCTCAGCATTGAGTCTGTTTCTGTACTTCTTTTTTAAGTATGTGGTGCCGAACTGGATTAGAACATCAACTGCTTTCTCAGTCAGGCAGGAGACCACTTCCTGATGATCAACCCAGAACTTGCTTCAATCAGTTTATTCCAGGTCAGAATAAAAAGTATTACTTGTATTTTAACAGCAACAGTTCTAATCTAGATTTTTTTTTAACAATAATTTCTACAGTAAGATATACTGATCATTTTTCATCTTCATCTGTATTTACTGATACGGTTGCATCAGTAGCTAGCTAGTTTGCTTTGGATAACGTTAGCTATTAGCTGTGTACAAGGTCAGGGGATTGTTTGAAAAAGAAACATCTACTACTATGAGAGTTAGTACTCCCTTATTTCTGCTTATCATCGCCTGTTATAAAATGACAACAATGCCTTGCAAGCTGACTTACTTTTCCACTGTCGAAGCACTGTTTCCTGAAGCATTGAAAAGAACTCCCTGGGTTTACCATCATGCTGGGGATGTTTGGTCAGGACTTGTCATTATATTAATTTGTTCGTTTTGAGAGACTCATTACTAAGCACTTCCCCGTTATTTCTCAAAGTTTGTATGAAACCAATAGAGAGAAACGCATCGCTGTATTTGCATTTCATGACGATTGAGCTCAGTCAATCTTGTGGCTAGCTTGAGTCGATTTGATGACAGTGGTGTGATGGCGAGTGGGAATGACAAGTCAGTGGCTGACAGCGCATCATCTGCTGCTGAACGACACTGCTGCAGCGTGTGGGTTGCGGAGTGATCTTCAAGAAAACAGCAAAGCACACAGGCATCTCCCACTCACACAGCTGCCAAACTGAGCAGAGACCGCTGCTAAGCAGAGAGTGCACTGAACAGTGAGCACAGTTGCACTTGGCCAAATCAATTCCAGTAATCAATTAAATAATTATACATTTACTCTGACACGTTGCGACCCACCATTAACAGGTCCACGACACTCTTATGTAGGTGTCATAACCAGCCATAACATAATTACTGTGGTAGGTTTTGTTGGGTTTTACACTCTTATCTAGGTGTCATAACCAGCCATAACACAACGCAATATATGTCACAACAGGTCTAAATATATGTGTCATGACAGTGTTATGACAAGTTATGTCAGCTGTTATGACATATTATGGGATGGTTATGACCATGTCAAGTAAAGTGTTACCAAGTGATCTATGGTAAGACCATCTTAAAGCAATTCCATATGCTAGCTTTGTAGAACTCCCCCAAAGTTGAAACTTTTAGAGGTTTTTAACCTCCATACGGTAAGTCTGAATACCAGCTATTGAGAAGTGCGTAGGAATGGCGTGCGTAGGAAAGTCATTCATTTCCTAAGTCTGAATCGGTCCCATAGGGAATAGAGTGCCATTTGGGACACAGCCAGTCCGTAGAGAAGTGTTGAGTCTAAAGGTATTGGCCTTGCACTTCTCCTTCTATGGCGGATCAATGAGAGGTTAAGATAAGACCGTTAGATACACCACTAATGATCACACCACACTACCACCTACCTGCCCACCAGGACCTGCACACTGCAATGAGTCCCAAATGGTTCCCTATTCCCTATGTAGTGTACTTCATTTGACCAGGGGCAATAGGATTCTGGTCAAAAATTGTGCACTATAAAGGGAATAGGGTGCCATTTGGGACCCTTCCTCAGTCTGGAGATAGATCTTACAGGATTAGAGGTTACCAAATGACTCTTTATGCCCAGGGCCAGGGTCAGATGTGTGGATTATGTTATAATGGGTTATGTCTTGACTTGTGGAAGAGCTGATCCTGGATCATTTGTTAATTTAACCTGCAGCCAGATCGCTCAAGATTGACTTCGAAATTGTCATGAGGATGTCGAGAAAGGCCTTCAAAACGGCCACTAGGGGCAATAGTGAGCGCTTTTACCATCAAGTAGGCTTGGGTTTTACTAGGGTGTTGTGGACGGTGGTTGTGCAAGGGCGTAATCCCATGGTAGGTTTCTTATAATCCCATGGCTCCAGATCCGAAGTACACGTGTTCATTCCCTGTGGTAGACAGTTAACATAACTATTTGGATGCCTAACTTAATGTTTCAACCCTATCCAAAACCTTAAGCCTTACCTTTTGAAGTTTGATGTTTAAAAAAAATACAAAATGAAAAAATTGTCAGATGAACCTGAGAACCATGAACTTAACCTAAGTGAACTTGGCAGCCCCATGTTTTGTGCAGCAATCAGTGAAGCCTCCGCTGTATGTGTGTATACGTTCGTAGGCAAATCTGAACTCACACCCCATTCCCTATATACTAGGCTACACTATTTTTCACTAGAGCCTAGTGCACTAAATAGGTAATAGGGTGCCATTCCCGACAAAGCCCACCACACATACTCCAGCGAGGGAGAACAAAAGGTTCACACTATGCTGTAAGAATCCCTCTGTGTCCCCAGAGACTATGGACCTACACCCGGCACTTTCCCCTGCACTCACCATCTATCTCTCCTGTAATCATATGAGAGGATTGAAACCATGTGTCCGTCAGGCCTGCTCATGTTGTTGTTGTCAGCCCAAAGAGTGGAGAAAAAGGTTAATTGAACCATAATTCACTGCCAGAGACAGTGTGCTGGAGGAAGGGCGGGGGGGTTAGGGGAAGGGGGAGGATGTATGGATGAAGAGGAGAGGGGGAGAACAGGAGGTTAGTGAGTAATGTGGTGGGCGCCCTCCCCTGACTCTCCTGATCTGAATGAGAGATTGGCTCTCGTCTCGACCACAAGGAGCACACCCAGTCTAATCTATCAGCCGCCAGGAGGACAGGTACCTTACACAGCAGGGTGCCCCCCTCACACACACACACACAAACCACTGCACCCCTACCGCCTCCCAACCCCAACCCTCTAGGAGGAAGCGTGAGGGAGTGTCCCCTCCCTAGATTCTAAAGGAACAGCCACAAACTGTAGATCCATGTATCAGCTACATGATTCGTCCTCCCAGCACCACCTCACTCCCCCAGACGCGGTCACGCAAACACACACACACACATACCCACACACACGCACGTAGACGTACACACACACACAAACACACAAACACCCACACAACTTAAATTAAACCATAGCGATGTGTCCCGTGTCAGGTAGTGACCCTCATCTCAAGGTCAAGGCCTTCATCATCTTCACCGGACACCAGAACAGCACCTTCTCTCTTTTCTTTCCACTCTCTTTTTCTCTATTCCAATCAATCTGGGATTCTAAAAAAGGCTTATGGGGCTTTCTGAGCAGTAGTATTTTGTGTTACACACACACACACACACACACACACACACACACACACACACACACACACACACACACACACACACACACACACACACACACACACACACACACACACACACACACGCATGTCAATCAAATTACAATAATGACCTGAGGCAATAGTTGTTCTAGACCCATTATGGCTCAGCTATCATTGACTGCTCGGCATATATGCTGCTAGGTGCAATATCTGAATTACAAATGACTTACTACTGCTGCAAGGCTGGGTGTCATTCAACTTTTTTGGCTACTTTCCAGACCTCTCCCTCTCTCTCCCTCTCCCCACCAGTGGTTGTTGTCTCAGGCTTGTTTTCTTGGTAGGGTTGGCCTACATACAGACCCCCTAATGAGACCTGTTAGGGTTGGTCTACATACAGTCCCCCTAATGAGACCTGTTAGGGTTGGTCAACATACAGACCCCCTAATGAGACCTGTTAGGGTTGGTCAACATACAGACCCCCTAATGAGACCTGTTAGGGTTGGTCAACATACAGACCCCCTAATGAGACCTGTTAGGGTTGGTCTACATACAGACCCCCTAATGAGACCTGTTAGGGTTGGTCTACATACAGACCCCCTAATGAGACCTGTTAGGGTTGGTCAACATACAGACCCCCTAATGAGACCTGTTATGGTTGGTCTACATACAGACCCCCTAATGAGACCTGTTAGGGTTGGTCAACATACAGACCCCCTAATGAGACCTGTTAGGGTTGGCCTACATACAGTCCACCTAATGAGACCTGTTAGGGTTGGTTTACTTACAGACCCCCTAATGAGACCTGTTAGAGTTGGTCTATTTACAGACCCCCTAATGAGACCTGTTAGGGTTGGTCTACATACAGACCCCCTAATGAGACCTGTTAGGGTTGGTCTACATACAGACCCCCTAATGAGACCTGTTAGGGTTGGTCAACATACAGTCCACCTAATGAGACCTGTTAGGGTTGGTCTACATACAGACCCCCTAATGAGACCTGTTAGGGTTGGTCTACATACAGTCCACCTAATGAGACCTGTTAGGGTTGGTCTACATACAGACCCCCTAATGAGACCTGTTAGGGTTGGTCAACATACAGACCCCCTAATGAGACCTGTTAGGGTTGGTCTACATACAGACCCCCTAATGAGACCTGTTAGGGTTGGTCAACATACAGACCCCCTAATGAGACCTGTTAGGGTTGGCCTACATACAGACCCCCTAATGAGACCTGTTAGGGTTGGTCTACTTACAGACCCCCTAATGAGACCTGTTAGGGTTGGTCAACATACAGTCCACCTAATGAGACCTGTTAGGGTTGGTCTACATACAGACCCCCTAATGAGACCTGTTAGGGTTGGTCAACATACAGTCCACCTAATGAGACCTGTTAGGGTTGGTCTACATACAGACCCCCTAATGAGACCTGTTAGGGTTGGTCTACATACAGTCCACCTAATGAGACATGTTAGGGTTGGTCTACATACAGACCCCCTAATGAGACCTGTTAGGGTTGGTCTACTTACAGACCCCCTAATGAGACCTGTTAGGGTTGGTCTACATACAGACCCCTTAATGAGACCTGTTAGGGTTGGTCTACATACAGACCCCCTAATGAGACCTGTTAGGGTTGGTCTACATACAGTCCACCTAATGAGACCTGTTAGGGTTGGTCTACATACAGACCCCCTTATGAGACCTGTTAGGGTTGGTCTACTTACAGACCCCCTAATGAGACCTGTTAGGGTTGGTCTACTTACAGACCCCCTAATGAGACCTGTTAGGGTTGGTCTACATACAGACCCCTTAATGAGACCTGCTAGGGTTGGTCTACATACAGACCCCCTAATGAGACCTGTTAGGGTTGGTCTACATACAGTCCACCTAATGAGACCTGTTAGGGTTGGTCTACATACAGACCCCCTAATGAGACCTGTTAGGGTTGGTCTACATACAGACCTCCTAATGAGACCTGTTAGGGTTGGTCAACATACAGACCCCCTAATGAGACCTGTTAGGGTTGGTCTACATACAGACCCCCTAATGAGACCTGTTAGGGTTGGTCTACATACAGACCCCCTAATGAGACCTGTTAGGGTTGGTCAACATACAGTCCACCTAATGAGACCTGTTAGGGTTGGTCTACATACAGACCCCCTAATGAGACCTGTTAGGGTTGGTCTACATACAGACCCCTAATGAGACCTGTTAGGGTTGGTCAACATACAGACCCCCTAATGAGACCGTTTAGGGTTGGTCTACATGCAGACCCCCTAATGAGACCTGTTAGGGTTGGTCAACATACAGTCCACCTAATGAGACCTGTTAGGGTTGGTCTACATACAGACCCCCTAATGAGACCTGTTAGGGTTGGTCTACATACAGACCCCCTAATGAGACCTGTTAGGGTTGGTCTACATACAGACCCCCTAATGAGACCTGTTAGGGTTGGTCAACATACAGACCCCCTAATGAGACCTGTTAGGTTGGCCTACATACAGACCCCTAATGAGACCTGTTAGGCTTGGTCTACATACAGACCCCCTAATGAGACCTGTTAGGGTTGGTCTACATACAGACCCCCTAATGAGACCTGTTAGGGTTGGTCTACATACAGACCCCCTAATGAGACCTGTTAGGGTTGGTCTACATACAGACCCCCTAATGAGACCTGTTAGGGTTGGTCAACATACAGACACCCTAATGAGACCTGTTAGGGTTGGTCTACATGCAGACCCCCTAATGAGACCTGTTAGGGTTGGTCAACATACAGTCCACCTAATGAGACCTGTTAGGGTTGGTCTACATACAGACCCCCTAATGAGACCTGTTAGGGTTGGTCTACATACAGACCCCCTAATGAGACCTGTTAGGGTTGGTCTACATACAGACCCCCTAATGAGACCTGTTAGGGTTGGTCAACATACAGACCCCTAATGAGACCTGTTAGGGTTGGTCTACATACAGACCCCTAATGAGACCTGTTAGGGTTGGTCAACATACAGACCCCTAATGAGACCTGTTAGGCTGGCCTACATACAGACCCCCTAATGAGACCTGTTAGGGTTGGTCTACATACAGACCCCCTAATGAGACCTGTTAGGGTTGGTCAACATACAGACCCCCTAATGAGACCTGTTAGGGTTGGTCTACATGCAGACCCCCTAATGAGACCTGTTAGGGTTGGTCAACATACAGTCCACCTAATGAGACCTGTTAGGGTTGGTCTACATACAGACCCCCTAATGAGACCTGTTAGGGTTGGTCTACATACAGACCCCCTAATGAGACCTGTTAGGGTTGGTCAACATACAGACCCCCTAATGAGACCTGTTAGGGTTGGCCTACATACAGACCCCCTAATGATACCTGTTAGGGTTGGTCTACATACAGACCCCCTAATGAGACCTGTTAGGGTTGGTCTACATACAGTCCACCTAATGAGACCTGTTAGGGTTGGTCTACATACAGACCCCCTAATGAGACCTGTTAGGGTTGGTCTACTTACAGACCCCCTAATGAGACCTGTTAGGGTTGGTCAACATACAGTCCACCTAATGAGACCTGTTAGGGTTGGTCTACATACAGACCCCCTAATGAGACCTGTTAGGGTTGGTCTACATACAGTCCACCTAATGAGACCTGTTAGGGTTGGTCTACATACAGACCCCCTAATGAGACCTGTTAGGGTTGGTCAACATACAGACCCCCTAATGAGACCTGTTAGGGTTGGCCTACATACAGACCCCCTAATGAGACCTGTTAGGGTTGGTCTACATACAGACCCCCTAATGAGACCTGTTAGGGTTGGTCAACATACAGACCCCCTAATGAGACCTTTTAGGGTTGGCCTACATACAGACCCCCTAATGAGACCTGTTAGGGTTGGTCTACATACAGACCCCCTAATGAGACCTGTTAGGGTTGGTCTACATACAGACCCCCTAATGAGACCTGTTAGGGTTGGTCAACATACAGTCCCCCTAATGAGACCTGTTAGGGTTGGTCTACATACAGACCCCCTAATGAGACCTGTTAGGGTTGGTCTACATACAGACCCCCTAATAAGACCTGTTAGGGTTGGTCTACATACAGACCCCCTAATGAGACCTGTTAGGGTTGGTCAACATACAGTCCACCTAATGAGACCTGTTAGGGTTGGTCTACATACAGACCCCCTAATGAGACCTGTTAGGGTTGGTCTACATACAGTCCACCTAATGAGACCTGTTAGGGTTGGTCTACATACAGACCCCCTAATGAGACCTGTTAGGGTTGGTCTACATACAGTCCACCTAATGAGACCTGTTAGGGTTGGTCAACATACAGACCCCCTAATGAGACCTGTTAGGGTTGGTCTACATACAGACCCCCTAATGAGACCTGTTAGGGTTGGTCAACATACAGACCCCCTAATGAGACCTGTTAGGGTTGGTCTACATACAGACCCCTAATGAGACCTGTTAGGGTTGGTCAACATACAGACCCCTAATGAGACCTGTTAGGGTTGGTCTACATACAGACCCCTAATGAGACCTGTTAGGCTTGGTCTACATACAGTCCACCTAATGAGACCTGTTAGGGTTGGTCAACATACAGACCCCCTAATGAGACCTGTTAGGGTTGGTCTACATACAGACCCCCTAATGAGACCTGTTAGGGTCGGTCAACATACAGACCCCCTAATGAGACCTGTTAGGGTTGGTCTACATACAGACCCCCTAATGAGACCTGTTAGGGTTGGTCTACATACAGACCTGTTCCTCCTCAGCCAGAGATGGTTAGAAATGGGCTTTTCCACTGAAGGGAAAGAAGACGTAGAGGCAAAATAAAACATAGCATAATGGCAGCACTGTGTTAATGTGGACGCACAACACACGCATGCGCAAATGCACACACACACACACACACACACACACACACACACACACACACACACACACACACACACACACACACACACACACACACACACACACACACACACACACACACACACACACACACTCTTCAGACCCCCACCACACACACACACTAACTCACAGCAGCCAGATCTCATAAGAGGGAACTGCCACTGACAATGTGCAATCAATTCTCGCCTGCAGTAGCTCGGGGCGGAGGCCGTTAAGGAAAGGAAACATATGGATGGATCCACACAGCCTGATGGCCACTGCTTCACTCAGCCCCAGCAGGCCCCAAGCGGTCCCATACCTTCACGTTATCGTTAGCCTCTCTCGCAAAAACCATCACACAAGTTCACATGAACTGCCACAAATTAACCAGCACACATCACCATTTATCTACATCCTGAATGAGTTCTGCATGCCCCCAGACCCCACTTAGACCTGTATGTAGAGGAGAGAGGGCTAGCTAGGCCCCACTTAGACCTGTATGGAGAGGATTGAAACAAGGAAGATTGAAGATGACAATGTTACAGTATGAGTCTCGTGGTTCAGATCAATGCTGACCTGCCTCTGCTCTGCTTTAGTGTAGGGAGAGTGGGGTTGAGCCATGTTTTGCATTCAGCATCACTACATCAAGGGAAATATAGTATTATATTCTAATAAAGATATCTACATATATTTCAAGAAGTTTTGTATCTCTGGAAATAATCAGAATTAATTTAAACATTAAAGTTTTGAAAACATAGCTTTGTCCAGAAAAGTGGTCACTTGGCATAACTAGGGTAAGGGATAGGGTAAGTTGAGCCGCCTTCGGGTAAGTGGGTGATGGTGTCCTGTGACAGTGGGTGATGGTGCTGGTAGGTGAAAGTTGAATTAATGAAATGGGGATGTGATATATTGTATATCTTGCATTTATCATTCAGATATACTGTAGATCTCTCTTGTTTCATTTTACTTCCATTTCTTGACCAGTTGTCTGGGACAGGGATGTTGTTTCGATATGCCAATTCATAGGCAAGTGGGGCTTACATTTTTACAATTTTGTTATGCTCATTTCAGTTCTATTATTTGTCTCTCCTCTCTTATTAAGAGATGGACTCCAGAAATCCTACTTTAGGAAACGTTCTGAATGGACATTGAGAGAATTAGCGATCTCACACACACACACCCTAAAAGGGCCCATTAAAGCAACCAGTGCATCTCAGACACACACAAATCACTAGGCTCACCTTCAAATCTTGGCTGTAGTCCATCAGAAAGTAGGCCTAAGCTACATTATAGCATAATGCTAAAATAATGTAGCTTATCAAATTAATTTAAAGTAAAGTTTGAAGAGGGGCGAGTGAAACCGTTACAGTATTAGGGTACTAATCAAATCAAATGTATTGGTCACATACTGTACACATGGTTAGCAGATGTCAATGCGAGTGTAGTGAAATGCTTGTAACTAAAGACATTGGTAATGTAATTATTATCCCAGCATGTGCCTTATTCCAGAGGAAGATTCACGCGGGATTAGTTTGTCCAAACTACCTCTGTAATTCTTAGTTTTTTTTTTATTCTATGACGTAGGCCTGGTGGTTTTTATTCTAGGCGTGAAGATATTTCAACACCTTGTCGAGACGATAAAAGGATACACTGATCACTTGTGCTTGGCTGTCAAATGTATAGGAGTCCCCATAGGCCTAATATCATGATCATTATTTAAGCGAACCACGGTACACGCCCTTCCTAATGAAAAGACCGACCATTCTGCTGATGCGTTGCCTGCCAACTCAAACTGAATTCTTCCCCTACTACATACTTCAGCTTGAGACTGCCATCTTGGAAGTCATTTGTGATAAGGTAGCCTTTGCTGAGTCCCCAACAACCGGATGTTCCGGTTTTCAGGGGAAATCTTCTCGTCAAGATCAGTATGTAGGGGATATAGTTTCAGGCGTTTCTTTTATGCCTGCTACGTTAGCTTGGTAGTGAATTAAAAAATAAGGGGTGTTGTACAAAACATCAGCGATTGGATCATCTCTAACCAATCAGAGGATCAAAGCCAATGACGCATTTTCAATGCGGCGCTTTATCCACGAGTCTATAATTTTAATGGTAGGTTTATTTGAACAGTGAGAGATAATCCAGAAAAACGCATGTGAAACATTTTATAAATGGAATTGCATTTTAATGAGGGAAATAAGTATTTGAACCCCTCTCAATCAGAAAGATTTCTGGCTCCCAGGTGTCTTTTATGCAGGTAACGAGCTGAGATTACGAGCACACTCTTAAAGGGAGTGCTCCTAATCTCAGTTTGTTACCTGTATAAAAGACACCTGTCCACAGAAGCAATCAATCAATCAGATTCCAAACTCTCCACCATGGCCAAGACCAAAGAGCTCTCCAAGGATGTCAGGGACAAGATTGTAGACCTACACAAGGCTGGAATGGGCTACAAGACCATCGACAAGCAGCTTGGTGAGAAGGTGACAACAGTTGGTGCGATTATTCGCAAATGGAAGAAACACAAAAGAATTGTCAATCTCCCTCGGCCTGGGACTCCATGCAAGATCTCACCTCGTGGAGTTGCAATGATCATGAGAACGGTGAGGAATTAGCCCAGAACTACACGGGAGGATCTTGTCAATGATCTCAAGGCAGCTGGGACCATAGTCACCAAGAAAACAATTGGTAACACAATACGCCGTGAAGGACTGAAATCCTGCAGCGCCCGCAAGGTCCCCCTGCTCAAGAAAGCACATATACATGCCCGTCTGAAGTTTGCCAATGAACATCTGAATGATTCAGAGGACAACTGGGTGAAAGTGTTGTGGCCAGGTGAGACCAAAATGGAGCTCTTTGGCATCAACTCAACTCGCCGTGTTTGGAGGAGGAGGAATGCTGCCTATGACCCCAAGAACACCATCCCCACCGTCAAACATGGAGGTGGAAACATTATGCTTTGGGGGTGTTTTTCTGCTAAGGGGACAGGACAACTTCACCGATTCAAAGGGACAATGGACGGGGCCATGTACCGTCAAATCCTGGGTGAGAACCTCCTTCCCTCAGCCAGGGCATTGAAAATGGGTAATGGACGGTTATTCCAGCATGACAATGACCCAAAACACACGGCCAAGGCAACAAAGGAGTGGCTCAAGAAGAAGCACATTAAGGTCCTGGAGTGGCCTAGCCAGTATCCAGACCTTAATCCCATAGAAAATCTGTGGAGGGAGCTGAAGATTCGAGTTGCCAAACGTCAGCCTCAAAACCTTAATGACTTGGAGAAGATCTGAAAAGAGGAGTGGGACAAAATCCCTCCTGAGATGTGTGCAAACCTGGTGGCCAACTACAAGAAACGTCTGACCTCTGTGATTGCCAACAAGGGTTTTGCCACCAAGTACTAAGTCATGTTTTGCAGAGGGGTCAAATACTTATTTCCCTCATTAAAATGCAAATCAATTTATAACATTTTTCACATGCGTTTTTCTGGATTTTTTTGTTGTTATTCTGACTCTCACTGTTCAAATAAACCTACCATTAAAATTATAGACTGATCATTTCTTTGTCAGTGAGCAAACGTACAAAATCAGCAGGGGATCAAATACTTTTTTCCCTCACTGTATTTTCCTTGCCAAAAAAACCTGATACTGATACCGATAACCGATATTTACAATGCTACCGGCCTTTTAAGCATTCTACTACAGTTAAATAGTTAACACACACACATGGACGCATCGGTCTAAGGCACTGCATCTCAGTGCAAGAGGTGTCACTACAGTTCCTGGTTCGAATCCGTTTGGGTCTTTGCATGTAAAAAAAGATACACATCAAATGACACAATTTGACGTGTCAAATAAGCTTGTTGACCAATCAGGACCTGAATATGACTGCACGTCACATAATAATTTAATGCGTTCATACATTTTTTACTAGTTATTACACATTGATTACACTATCACACGTATTTCATAAGTCGCAACGATTCATCGATACGTATGCTATGATGCTGGTAAAGTTGTCTCGCACACTTCATAAAAAAAAAGCTAGCTAGCTCATGGATGCAAACAATGTTCTTCCCCAAAAACATTCCAAAACGACACAACCTGTTTCAGTAGCTATATAGTTAACTATATAGCTAGGTGTCATCTAAAATAACCCTAATTTATAAGACAGTTTTTATTTGATAAATGGTGGTCGGACCCATCTATGTGAAGCTAGCCACAATAAGGATTAGCCACAAAAGTGGACTTTGTGGTTAGCCTTCAAAATAACAGTGATGCAAATTAATACAAATAGTAGAATTATGCCATAATTGAATGGATCATGCTAAACGAGATTGAAATGTTGTTATATAAAATCAACAAAATTTTACAAAAATCTGTTGAAATCACACTGTGAATGTATTAGACTTTAGAATTGCATTGGGGGCATACTTATTTTACTGTACAGATTTACCTATGGTTTGTGGCTCAATGACATGGGGTATCAGTCTACTCAGTGACACCCAGAGAACATTAGCATCGTAGCTCTTATTGCGGGGACTCTGAAACAACTGTGAATTGAGCCACATTTATTGTCAACCTATGTGTATTGAACACTATTCCAGAGGAAAAGCAATACTACGTGGATGTTTTGGAGGCTGATAACTCTGAGGAGGACGTTGGGAAAAAATATATTGTTGAAAAACTGATGTCAAAGCTGACATGCATATCTATTTAACGTAGGTACATGACGCAATGACACCACGTAAAATGTTACGCTACACAGGCAACACAGCATTCCTTACCTAGCCCACAATGTCTGCTGTGTGGATCGAGCAGTCAACAAGTCGAGCAGTCATTTGAAAGAGTAAGAACATTTTAGCGAGAACTAAAAGGCAAAATCCATTAACGCCAAGATAATGAAATGAATTGTCCTTGGCAATCAACCGTTCTCTGTCGTGGGTGATGTTGGCTTTCGCGACTGGTCGAGCACATACACACTAACGTTACCAAGTGTGCTATTGTTCAGATGTTGCCCTACCTTGTTTAACATTATCTAGTTTAAATATGGCACGATTCCACCAATTGTAACCTTCTGCATCAATTTCAAATAGGTACTTTTTCTTTAAGGCAAACCGCAAATTCCACTATTGCCTAACCCTTATTGTGACTAGCTTCACAACACATAACCCGGTCAGGTCGAGCCTTTGGGCAACAGGGTTAAGTAGCTGGCTAGCTATTTATTTTCATGATCTGAAGTTAAATTTCAATAGGCGAACAACAAGTGGCTACCTAGCTAATACTTACTCACAAGGATTCCTAAATCATTGCTAAGAATAGTGAAAATGACTGCAGTTTCTACTGGTCATTGTTTTCAGGTTGTTTGTATTGGTGTTATCTACAGTAAGTACCAAGATAAACGCTAGCTAGCTACCCCAGAAGTTGTGGTCGAACAAATAATGTTTACTACAAATGCATTATTGTAAACACATCGTTCGCGGCCGGTGTTTGCTTGTTTGCAGACTTTTTGTACAGCTTTGACAGAGCTACTGACGGCAGTGGTGGCGCTTGGCTTGCACGTGCAAAATAACACACAACACTCTATAATAGAACTGTG
Source organism: Brachymystax lenok tsinlingensis (assembly GCA_030435695.1). NCBI lineage: Eukaryota > Metazoa > Chordata > Actinopteri > Salmoniformes > Salmonidae > Brachymystax > Brachymystax lenok. Next base: position 38,969,563 of record CM059790.1, on the reverse strand, counting down.
TTATTTGACGTGTCAAATTAAAAGCTTATTTGACGCGTCAAATAGTGTTATTGTCAAATAGTGTTATATGATGTGTATCTTTTTTGACATGCAAAAACCCAAACGGCATTCCATAGTATGTTGTGAAGCTAATAGCAGTTACACGCTATTACTGTGTAACTCCGGTAGGGCAACATCTGAACAATAGCACACTTGGTAACGTTAGTGTGTACGTGCTCAACCAGGCGCGAAAGCCAACATCACCCACGACAGAGAACGGTTGATTGTCAAGGGCAATGAATTCCATTATCTTGGCGTTAATGGATTTCGCCTTTGAGTTGTCTCGCTGAAATGTTCTTACTCTTTCAAATGACTGCTCGACTTGTTGACTGCTCGATCCACACAGCAGACATTGTGGGCTAGGTTAGTTGCCCGTGTAGCGTAACATTTTACGTGGTGTCATTGCGTCATGTACCTACGTTAAGTAGATATGCATGTCAGCTTTGACATCAGTTTTTCAACTCGGAGTTAAACTAGACATCGTGCCGATACCGATGTTGGCATTTTTAGCTAGTATCGTCTGATTCCAATATGTTCACCGATATATCGTGCATCGCTAGTTAGAATTTGTTTGCGCTCTAGAAATCGTTGAGGTGGTACTCAGATCGTGCGCGGGAGTGTCATGGCGTAGCGTTTGGCCATAGCAAAGAGTTTGTGTTTAATTAAATAGGCATTTTTTATTGCACCGTTAATTAAACTGACGCATTATTGTAATTTTTAACTTCAATTAATTGCCACAAAACTTGTCTGTCTCTGGCTTGTATAGCAGGGGTGATGGTCCCCTAAATTCACTGTAGTAAGATAGGCCTAATACACACTGAGTGTACAAAACATTTGGAACATATGCTCTAGACTGACCAGGTGAATCCAGGTGATGATCCCTTATTGATGTCACTTGTTAATAAAATCCACTTCAATCATTTTTAAGCCTTTAGGGCAATTGAGACATGGATATTGTATGTGCCATTCAGAGGGTGAATGGTCAAGATAAAATATTTAAGTGTCTTTGAAAGGGTATGGTAGTAGGTGCCAGACGCACTGGCAAAAAGGGTGGAACTCAATATTAGGAAGGTGTTAGTTATACTATAAATGGTATAAACCATCCTATTAAGAGGAAAAAACTGCTTAACCAACTTAAGAAAAGACATTGTTCAGTTGCACTGGTCCAGGAGACACATTTGACAGGGAATGAACATACAAAATGTAAAAGAGAACGGGTATAGTATTTAGCTCATCTTTTCAAGGTGGGATAAAAGGGGTTCCAATAGATCGGTGTGCTTTGCCAAGGATAAAGTGTTGAGGGATGATCAGTGTAGATATGTAATGGTAGTGAGGTCAGCAGGGGGTACAGAAATTACTATTCTGAGCCTGTAAGCACCAAATGAAGACAACCCAGAGTTCTTTAAAGATATATTTAATAGCATACAATGTAAAAGGGATGGTTATTGTTGGCGGGGACTAATTGCATACAGAATTACGAGGTTGACTGACTTCCTGCCGAGCAAAGTCCACATAAAAAAAAATCTAAAGCTCTGGCTGCCATGATGAATGATACTTGATGAATGATACTTGATGAATGATACTTGATGAATGATACTTGATGAATAATGAATGATACTTGATGAATGATACTTGATGAATGATGAATGATGAATGATACTTGCCGTTTTAAGCATCCCAGAATGAACGACTTTAGTTTTTATCTGAAAGGTTCATGGCAGCTACTCCAGAATATACTTATTTTGTATATTCAAGCAGTATGTAAGTAGAGAAATGCAGCATTGAACCTATAACTACATCGGACCACAGTCCAATATGTCTCAAGATAAATCTTGGAATGGAGACACACTTTAAATATTGGAGGCTTAATGTCTCCATATTGACATACCCTATTGTAAAGCAAGAGTTACAAGAACAATTGAAAGATGACTTTACTATAAATGATAATGATGAAATAAGTATCACCATCTATTTTGTGGGAATGGGCAAAGGGGGAAGATAATTGCTTTGTCTGCCAAATTAAAGAAGCAGCGTATTGAAAAACAGCAGGGTTTGGGGAATGGTTTAAACATATTGGAACGGGAACATAAACAAACAAGGGATGATGATACATTGTTATAAGTTGAATGAATGTAGACAAAAGTTACAGGAGTTATTGACTTATGAAGCAGAAGGGGCACTTAGATTTACTAATCAAAGATATTATGAGATGGGTAATAGAGCCAGCTGGTTTTTAGCCCTCTGCGCATTTACAGCATATTATAAAGACCTTTACGATTCATCAGAACAAGACCATAAACAAGAAAAAATGTAAACCCTTTAGTCTAATTTAAATTTCAGTAAATTATTAGAGGAAGAGTGGACTGAAGTTACACGGCCAGTTACAGAGAACGAGATTGAAGACATTAAGGGATTGAAAAATAATAAATCACCAGGGACAGATGGTCCATTCACGTCCAAGTGAATTCTATAAGACCTTCATTGAAGACATTATCCCGGTTCTGTGCAGAGTATTTACACTACATGACCAAAAGTATATGGACACCTGCTCGTCGAACATCTCATTCCAAAATCATGGGCATTAATATGTAGTTGGTCCACCCTTTGCCGCTATAACAGCCTCCACTCTTCTGGGAAGGCTTTCCACTAGATGTTGGAACATTGCTGCGTGGACTTGCCAAAAGAGCATTATGAGGTCGGGCACTGATGTTGGGTGATTAGGCCTGGCTCGCAGTCAGCGTTCCAATTCATCTCAAAGGTGTTTGATGGGGTTGAGGTCAGGACAGGTCCAATGGCGGCGAGCTTTACACCACTCCTGCGAACGCTTGGCATTGCGCATGGTGATCTTAGGCTTGTGTGCCGCTGCTCGGCCATGGAAACCCATTTCATGAATCTCCAGACAAACATTGCTTGTGCTGACGTTGCTTCCAGAGGCAGTTTGGAACTCGGTAGTGAGTGTTGCAACCGAGAACAGACGATTTTTACGCACTACGCGCTTTAGCATTCAGCGGTCCCATTCTGTGAGCTTGTGTGGCCTACCACATTGCGGCTGAGACGTTGTTGCTCCTGGATGTTTCCACTTCACAATAAAAGCACTTACAGTTGACCGGGGCAGCAAATATGACAGACTGACTTGTTGGAAAGGTGGCATCCTATGACAGTGCCACGTTGAAAGTCACTAAGTTCTTCAGTATGGGCCATTCTACTGCCAATGTTTTTCCTATGGAGATTGCATGGCTGTGTGCTCGATTTTAATACACCTGTCGGCAACGGGTGTGGCTGAAATAGCCAAATACACTAATTTGATGGGGTGTCCACATACTCTATATATACTGTATATATTCGAGGAAAGAAGCACCTTACTCTTGCTTGCTGGATATAAAATAGGTCACAGCATTCACAATGAACAGGCAGGTACGTTTAAATGGCGAGAGCTTCTCTGCTGTGATGGGATCACATTGGCTGGTGGTAAAAATGCAATAAACAGGAGTATTCTGTTCTCCCCACGCCCAATGGTTATGTTTACAATTACATGTATTACGTCAGAATGCCCAATGTTAGAGTGTTTCCAATCCAATTCATGAATTAAGTTAGAACATTTTCCTATCAGTCTAATTTGCATGAACATTGTGATTGGATATAGCTGAGACAGTTATCACATTTAGGATTAAATCCTCTGATCTCCTCGAGCTCATTAATGATAGAATGTTCATGTTTGAAGATTGCCGAAAGGCCAGTCTCTGGCAAATGACAGGAATGGCAAGGAGTGGAAAGGTATAGCTGAACAGAGAGGGCCAATAGGCTATAAAGGACATGTTGTCCCTATAAAAACTATAAATAGAGCTATAACATCAGAGTGTTAATATGCTTGTTAAAATGTAGAATTGTCTCTGACTAATTAGGTCCAACGATACAGATATCATTCTTTTTCATTCTCTTTAAGCTTTAAAATAGTCTCTGTCTCTCTCTCTCTCACACGCGCTCATTGAATGCAAACACTCACTCCACAGAGAGAGGTTGTGTTAATTCTCCTAACACTGTGGAACCTTCCAGGCATCTCCATTATGAGGGTCTGGAACACAATTGAAGCTCTCAACACACTCAAGGACATCCCTAATTTGAATGTAAATATTCCTAATTGACCCCAGGTGCTCCCCTATGTAGCCTACAGTACAGCACAGCACAGCCTCTCTCTCTATGGCGTGGGGAGATCTGCCTTCCCATTGGTTAGTTCCTGTCATCTGTATGGCGTAGAGAGATGCAGCATAGCCGGAATAAGCTTCAGGCAAGTTGGAATGAAGCAGGGAGGGAGGAAGAAGAAAGAAGAAGAAGTTGAAAACGTTCTGCACCATTTGAGCTGAAGACGTTAAGGAGTTTGGAATCAGAATAAGCTAATGAGGGAGCCTTGGGAATGTAAAGGGATTAGTCATTTTTATGTCGTTTTTTTTTCTACTTTTCTTCCGAGGAGGATGTAGTCATTTGCATGTACATTTGGGAGGTGGCTTTTTAACCAACATAAGAACTGGCCCAAGGAGTATGCTATTTTATTGATAGCTGTAGAAATATTGTCTTGGTCTCTCTGGCAGGCTGTGTCCAGCTTGGCTCATTAGAGACCTGCTTTGTTGAGCTAGCTAGAGGATAGAGGTCTCTATAAAGTAGGACAATGATATGAAAGCTCAATACTCGTACGGCACTGACACCAATGCAGCAACACAGGAGGGGAGATCTGCCAGATATCTCAGCTTCCGACGCCTACTGCATTTTATTAAATGTATTATTCAAAATGTGTACAAAACTTTAAGAACACCTTCTTAATATTGAGTTGAGTTTGTTAAGCAGTTTTTTCCTCTTAATAGGATGGTTTATACCATTTATATTATAACTAGCACCTTTCTAAGATTGAGTTGCACCCCCCCCTCTTGCCCTCAGAACAGCCTCAATTCGTCAGGGCATGGACTACAAGGTGTCAAAAGCGTTCCACAGGGATGCTGGCCCGTGTTGACTCGAATGCTTCCACAGTTGTGTCAAGTTGGCTGGATGTCCTTTGGGTGGTGGATCATTCTTGGTACACATGGGAAACTGTTGAGCGCGAAAAACTCAGCAGCGTTGCAGTTCTTGACACCGTTCAAAGGCACTTAAATCTTCTATTCCCAAGATAGTTGGGAACAGATTTTTGATGTCCCAATACCATGGCATCAGGTGAACTGATGTACAAAACAACAACTGACGCATTAATCGTTCTTTTCAATTTAAACTATTATATAAAATACTTGCCACAAAAAGAATGCTCAATATATGTGGCATAAACAGTCAGCCTCTGTCTCTGTTCAGTTGGACTTACAAACAATACTGTTAGGAGATCTGAAAAACCACAATCAATCAATTGGGAAATATGATTATACTCTTAGGTAAAGTATTTATTTTTAGGGGATTCTTGGTAGAACTGGTACAAATAGAGAGATTCAAGACCCTCCTAAGACATCACAGTACAATATGTATTTATTTCTTTAAGTACTGCAGTGCATCTCCTCCTCATGGACTGCACCAGATTTGCCAGTTCTTGCTGTGAGATGTTACCCCACTCTTCCACCAAGGCACCTGCAAGTTCCCGCGCATTTCTAGGGGGAATGGCCTAGCCCTCACCCTCCGATCCAACAGGTCCCAGACGTGCTCAATGGGATTGAGATCCGGGCTCTTTGCTGGCCATGGCAGAACACTGACATTCCTGTTTTGCAGGAAATCACGCACAGAATGAGCAGTATGGCTGGTGGCATTGTCATGCTGGAGGGTCATGTCAGGATGAGCCTGCAGGAAGGGTACCACATGAGGGAGGAGGATGTCTTCCCTGTAACGCACAGCGTTGAGATTGCCTGCAATGACAACAAGCTCAGTCAGATGATGCTGTAACACACCGCCCCAGACCATGATGGACCCTCCACCTCCAAATCAATCCCACTCCAGAGTACAGGCCTCAGTGTAAAGCTCATTCCTTCGATGATAAATGCGAATCCGACCATCACCCCTGGTGAGACAAAACCGCGACTCGTCAGTGAAGAGCACTTTTTGCCAGTCCTGTCTGGTCCAGCGACGGTGGGTTTGTGCCCATAGGAGACGTTGTTGCCGGTGATGTCTGGTGAGGACCTGCCTTACAACAGGCCTACAAGCCCTCAGTCCAGCCTCTCTCAGCCTATTGCGGACAGTCTGAGCACTAATGGAGGGATTGTTCTTTCCTGGTGTAACTCGGGCAGTTGTTGTTGCCATCCTGTACCTGTCCCGCAGGTGTGATGTTCGGATGTACCGATCCTGTGCAGGTGTTGTTACATGTGGCCTGCCACTGCGAGGACGATCAGCTGTCCGTTCTGTCTCCCTGTAGCGCTGTCTTAGGCGTCTCACAGTACGGACATTGCAATTTATTGCCCTGGCCACATCTGCAGTCTTTATGCCTCGCAGCATGCCTAAGGTACGTTCACGTAGATGAGCAGGGACCCTGGGCATCTTTCTATTGGTGTTTTTCAGAGTCAGTAGAAGTTTTCATAACTGTGACCTGAATTGCCTACCATCTGTAAGCTGTTAGTGTCTTAACGACCAATTCACAGGTGCATGTTCATTAATTGTTATGATTCATTGAACAAGCATGTGAAACAGTGTTTAAACCCTTTACAATGAAGATCTGTGAAGTTAATTGGATTTTTACGAATTATCTTTGAAAGACAGTGTCCTGAAAAAGGGACGTTTCTTTTTTTGCTGAGTTTACATACATATATATATATATACAAACTACAGGGCCAAATATATGTGGACAATCCTTCAAATTAGTGGATTGGGCTATTTCAGCCACACCATTGCTGACAGGTGTACAATCCAGCACACAGGCATACAATCTCCATAGACAAACATTGGCAGTAGAATAGCCCATACTGAAGAATTCAGTGACTTTCAATGTGGCACCGTCATAGGATGTCACCTTTCCAACAAGTCAGTTCATCAAATTTCTGCCCTGCTGGAGCTGCCCTGGTAAACTGTAAGTGCTGTTATTGGGAAGTGGAAACATCTAGGCGCAACAACGGCTCAGGTGTGAAGTGGTAGGCCACACAAGCTCACAGAACGGGACTGCCGAGTACTGAAGCGCATAGCGCGTAAAAAACATCTGTCCTCGGTTGCACCACTCACTACTGAGTTCCAAACTGCCTCTGGAAGCAACGTCAGCACAATAACTGTTTGTCAGGAGCTTCATGAAATGGGTTAACATTGGCCGAGCAGCTGCACACAAACCTAAGTTCACCATGCACAATGCCAAGTGTCGGCTGGAGTGGTGTAAAGCTTGCCGTTTTTCATGGTTTGGGCTAGGCCCCTTAGTTCCAGTGAAGGGAAATATTAACTTGAATTGTTGCATCTCGTTGTGTTGTGGTCTTCCGGTGGCTAGCTAGCTAGCTAAAATGATCCCTTTCCTAAATTAGCCATGGATGGAGATAGGGATTTGGACTTGAGGTTTTACTTAATTCTAACTACTGGCCAATATTTATATTGCCGATTCTGATCCAACCATTAATTCATACATTGTGCCCTTGGCCTGAGAGGATTGAAGTTCAATATGTAGCTAGATGTAGAAGGCTAATGTTTACTAACTAACGTTGCCCATGAAAGGAAGTTAGGCTAGCAAGAAAGCATTTTAGCCAGGTAGCCTAGGACAACAAAAATACAAGCATGTACTGTATGACAGAGTGATAGACCATATTGTCAACATGAAAGAGAGGAGGATGGCATTGGCTCTCTCTACAAGTAGGGTGAGTCAACATGTTTTTATACTTTTTCAAACGCGCATACACACACGCACACACCCACACACAGGTGTGTGGGTGTGACACACAGAAATCAGAACCATGGACAGCCACATCATATTTAGTTTACGTTGATTGGACTAAATTGTTTTTGGTATCTAGTCACTGTATTAGACTGCATCGATGATTTCAGTGGCGATTTTAGCATGTAAATCTTGGTGGGGCAAAAAAACAACAAAAAAGTGGAATGCATGCCAGCAAAGCCACTACACAACACAACACTAAACAATACATTCATTGCACTATAACGGTGCTAAACGTTAGGGCCCACAAAATGTTAGGGCATACATGAAGCTGTCTTACCACTGCTATCAGCGGAGCCTTGTCTGGCAGCGAAACAGTTCATTCAGCCTCTTAAAAAAACAAAGTTGATATTTATTCAGGCAAGTCAGTTAAGAACAACTTCTTTTTTTTATTTATTTTTTTATTTCACCTTTATTTAACCAGGTAGGCAAGTTGAGAACAAGTTCTCATTTACAACTGCGACCTGGCCAAGATAAAGCAAAGCAGTTCGACACACAACAACACAGAGTTACACATGGAATAAAACAAACATACAGTCAATAATACAGTAGGAAAAAAGAAATCTATATACAAAGAGTGCAAATGAGGTAGGATAAGGAAGGTAAGACAATAAATAGGCCATGGTGGCAGAGTAATTACAATATAGCAATTTAACACTGGAATGGTAAAAGAAAACTGTGCAGTAGATGAATGTGCAATGTAGAAAAACTGGGGTGCAAAGGAACAAGATAAATAAATAAATACGGTAGGGGATGAGGTAGTTGGTTGGGCTATTTACAGATGGGCTATAAACAGGTACAGTGGTCTGTACACTGCTCTGACAGCTGGTGCTTAAAGCTGTTGAGGGAGATAAGTGTCTCCAGTTTCAGAGATTTTTGAAGTTCGTTCCAGTCATTGGCAGCAGAGAACTGGAAGGAGAGTCGGCCAAAGGAGGAATTGGCTTTGGGGGTGACCAGTGAGATATACCTGCTGGAGCGTGTGCACGGGTTGGTGCTGCTAAGGTGACCAGCGAGCTGAGATAAGGCGGGACTTTACCTAGCAGGACTTGTAAATGACCAGGAGCCAGTGGATATGGCGGCGAGTGTAAAGTGAAGGCCAGCCTACGAGAGTGTACAGGTCGCAGTGGTGGGTGGTATATGGGGCTTTGGTAACAAAACGGATGGCACTGTGATAGACTGCATCCAGTTTGTTGAGTAGAGTATTGGAGGCTATTTTGTAAATTACATCACCAAGTCGAGGATCGGTAGGATGGTCAGTTTTACGAGGGTAAGTTTGGCAGCATGAGTGAAGGAAGCTTTGTTGCGAAATAGGAAGCCAATTCTAGATTTAATTTTAGATTGGAGATGTTTGATGTGAGTCTGGAAGGAGAGTTTACAGTCTAACCAGACACCTAGGTATTTGTAGTTTTCCACGTAATCTAAGACAGAACCGTCCAGAGTAGTAATGCTAGACGGGGGACAGGTGCGTGGTAGCGATCGGTTGAAGAGCATGCATTTAGTTTTACTTATGCTAAGAGCAGTTGTAGGCCACGGAAGGAGAGTTGTATGGCATTGAAGCTCGTCCTGGAGGGTAGTTAACACAGTGTCCAAAGAGGGGGCCAGAAGTATACAGAGAATGGTGTCGTCTGCATAGAGGTGAATCAGAGACTCACCTGCAGCAAGAGCGACATCATTGATGTATACAGAGAAAAGAGTCGGCCCAAGAATTGAACCCTGTGGCACCCCCATGGAGACACAGGGTTAAGAACAACTTCTTATTTACAATGACAGCCTAGGAACAGTGAGTTAACTGCCTTGTTCAAGGGAAGAACAACAGATTTCTACCTTGTCAGCTCAGGGATTTGATCTAGCAACCTTTCAGTTACTGGCCCAACACTCTAACCACTAGGCTACCTGCCGCCCCAATATGGCTGACTTGCTTAAACAAATGTGTTTTCTTCTGACAATTGAGATGTACAAACTATGGCATAAGGGGACGACAAGCGGATAAGAGGCAATCCATAATTAAGAACATGGGCCATTATTACAGTGCTCTCCCTGTTCCCCAAGTTAGATCCGCAGGATAAATAAAGGGGGAATATAAGCAGACAATGAAAGCTCTTACAATATTCTATGATTACATTTATATAAAACAGGTCAGAACAGTAGGCAAAATTAAGAAGGGTAAATGGACCAAATTATTAGGGTGAGGCACATGGGCTACCAACATCTTTCTACACAACATACATTGTATTACTTTCTTAGCTACAGTATACATATCTTCCTGGCAAATTACATAATTTATGAAGCAGCATACAATACATTTTTGGGCTCACTTGAACAAGAAGGTGGCGTGGCAGACCTCCAAATTAACAGTTGTTTTGAGCGCGGCACAAATCATGCTTCATTGACAGCATGGCCAATGTGGAATGTTTTTCATTTTAAACATGGAAAAGAACCCCTTAATCCCAGATTTTGGACCTCACAGCCACTGTCACCGATACCTTCCAAACTACTTGTTGAATATATGATTTCCAACTTGTTGTGTAATGTTTATGTACAATGGCCGATGAGCACCGATGCGTTTCATCTTTAATTTATCTTCATTATTTATCTTCATATGACAAGGATTTAAAACGATTTGCCAGTAGATTCTCGACTTGATTCATGATGATGACTGTTAGCTTGCTGGCTAAGATTTTGAAAGTATGATGTTGACATGATCAGTCCAATCAAAGCTACTGTACATATAAGGTGATTTGATGTCATTTTATCTGTGGCCAATGACCTTGAGCCTTCTTGAATGGCCGAAGGGCTAGAATTTTCAATGTCTCCTCTTACACTTGGCAGTAAAGTCCCAAAGAGTGACAGAACACTGAGCCAATCACGGCGCAACTCTCCGTATTTTCTGCTGGCTTGCCCCACCACCATAGAAAGCACTGAGCTAGGCTGAAACATCTGCATTTTGGAGCTGCCTCTCTCAAGAAAACAAAAAAAGAGACCATGTTTGTATGTGACTTTATTAACTCAATGATCGATATTAATTTTACATAGTTTGCAAACTGATATGTCACACATATTAATGGCAAAATAACATGCAAAACAGGCAGCCCCCCTCTGACACACCTGCCCTGAATGATGGGTTGCCACTGGGTGATTTGATGATGTTGAAATTGAAATGGTGCTGGAGTAGTGGAAGCAGCTCCTGTTTTCTTTGCGACTTGAGGTAACTCTCCATGCTTCTAAATCAATACTTGTTTAGTGGTCCGAAAATGACGGAAACATTAACTGTTTGTTACATACAATATGCTTTGTGGACTTCACCGGACAGAGGTTGCTCTCCGGTTTTGTGATGAAACAAAGGTGTGGTTAAATTTATTCTGCCTTATTGTCTCAGCCTTAGACATATATCACGGTTGCAAGGCATGTGACCTAACAGGTTTTAGAGCGAACAACGCATTTATCCCAACACATAGGTTGTAATATGGCTGTTTTTTCTGGCTTCCCCAGTGATTTTACCCACACACTGCTACTGGTTGATGAAAAAGAGGAGATGACAGGAGATGACAGGAGATGACAGTAGTCCAGACAAGTGCCTGAATTAGGACCTGCGCAGCTTCCTGTGTGAGGTAGGGTTGTACTCTACAGATGTTGTAGGGAATGAACCTGTAGGAGCGAGTCACTGCTTTTGATGTTTTCAGAAAATGACAGGGTGTTGTCCAGGGTCATGCCAAGGTTCTTTGCACTCTGGGAGGGGATACTGTGGAGTTGTCAACCGTGATGGTTGTCAACCGGGAGAAAGCGCAGCAGTCTCGTTGAGGTTGAGTTTAAGGTGGTGGGCCAACATCCGGCTGAGGAAAGTAGTTAAGTGTCATCTGCATAGCAAAGATAGGAGGGACCATGTGAGAATATGACAGAGCCGAGTGACTTAATGTACAGAGAGAAGAGTAGAGGGCAAAGAACAGAGCCGTGGGGAACACCAGTAATGAGAGAACAGAGCCGAGAACCTCCGTGACACAGAGGACAGCAATCTCGTTTCAGTGACTTGAAGGCTGACTGGTTAGGGTCAAGAAGATTGTTCTGAGAGAGATAATGAGACAGTCGATCAGAGACAACACACTCAATTGTTTTGGAAAGAAAAGAAAGAAGGGATACCGGTTTGTAGTTTATGACATCAGAGGGGTTGATTTTTATTTTTTATTTGAGGAGGGGAGCGACTCTGGACGTTTTGAAGTCAGAGGCGACTCAGCCAGTGGTCAGGCATGACTTGATGACGGAAATGAGGAATGGGAGAAGGTCTCTAGAGATGGTCTGCAGAAGGAGGGAGGGATGGGGTTCAGAGGGCAGGTTGTCGGGCGGCCAGACCTCACTAGTCACAGGATTTCATCTGGAGAGAGAGGGGAGAAAGGGGTCAAGGTGCAGGGTAGTTCTGTGTGAATGGGAGTACTAAGTCATCATCAGGAAATGAGCGTATCAAGGTGTCAAGCTCATTGAGGAACTCTCTAAGGTGCACCTGATGGACAATAGATGACAACAATATTAAGCTTGAGTGGACAAGTGACAGTGACAGCCTGGAATTCAAATGAGGAGATGGACAGGTGAGTGAGGGAGAAAAGAGGAAATCTCTACAATGCGTAGCCCTGTGCCAATGCCGCAATGACCAAATGCTCTCGGACTATGAGAGAACACATAGTCAGAGGAAGAGAGAGCAGCTGGAATAGCAGTGTTCTCTGGGGTGATTCAGGTCTCCGTCAGGGCCAAAAAGTCCTGCGTGTGAAGGGCACTATTGACTGAAAGGAACTCTGCGTTCTTGACTGCAGATCGGCAGCGGGTCGAATTCCAATGGGTGGAATTCCTATTTCCTAATGGTATTGGATTCCAAGTGTATCGGCCAATCAACCAATCACTCTAATCTTATTTCCAACCCTTGGGTTGTCCACAGACTAACCCATCTTTCCTAGTACACTACAATTGTACTATTTTCTTTAGCAATACATCCTATGTTGGTAGGCCATCATTGTAAATAAGAATTTGTTCTTAACTGACTTGCCTAGTTAAATTAAGGTTATTGCAGCTGGTTGCCACACCAGATACTGACTGTTACTTTTGTCCCCCCCTTTGTTCAGGGACACATTATTCAATTTCTGTTAGTCACATGTCTGTGGAACTTGTTCAGTTTATGTCTCATTTGTTGAATCTTGATATGTTCATACAAATATTTGCACATTGTCACGCCCTGACCTGTAGGAGCCTGTTTATGTCTCTTTTTGGTTTGGTCAGGGTGTGATTTGGGGTGGGCATTCTATGTTCTAGTTTTCGTATTTCTTTGTTGTTGGCCGGGCGCGGTGGCAGGTGCCTGTAATCCAAGTTACTGGGAGGCTGAGGTTGGCGGATCGAGTGAGCTGAGGAGGTCTGTGCTGCAGCACGCTATGTAGAAACGGTGTCCACGCTAAGTTCGGTATCGATATGGTGTTCCTGGGGGAGCCCGGGACCACCAGGTTGTCTGAGGAGGGGTGTACCGGCCCAGGTCGGAAACGGAGCAGGTCAAATTCCCCGTTACGTCCAGTAGTGGGAAGTTGACTCTGTTATTGTGTATGTGCCGTTGGTGCTACACCTATTGATCTTCGTTTGTTGTTTTTGTTTTGAGTGAGTTTTGAGTGAGACTAATGAAATATGTTTAACTCAACCTCAACCGTCCATGAAGATCGTTACACACATGTTAATTTTGCTGAAAATAAACACAGTTGACAGTGAGAGGACGTTTATTTTTTTGATGAGTTTATATATATACTACTTGGCCAAAAGTAAGTATATTAGACGTTTACGTTTTCCACAAAATCCTCCAACCAGGGGAGAGGGGGATAGGGGCTTAATAAGTAATAACAAATGTAAAAAAAAATTGATTAGAAATCGTTAAAGTAAAGCTATTTGATAGACTTGAATTCTATCTGCTCGTTTAATAAAAAACACATCTCCCATGGCGAAGCCTTTGTTCTAGTTTGGAGACATGAATCTTCCCTCTCCACAAAAAAACCTTTCGTCTTAATAAACAGCACACAATCACACCATCCTCTACATCTAACAAGGAGAGAAGTAAGGAACGTGACGGAGCCTCCCTCACAAGCTGTAGGCGTTAAGAAAAAATGCATTCTGAAATCAATTAGAAGATATTACATTATATTACACTATATGAACGTGCTAACCGTGTGACCGATAAAAATGTATTTGATTTGATGTAGTTTACCCATGCAATGTCCCCTGTGTATGACAGGAGAATGTAATGAGTGACACTGAGATAACAGGTTGGGCTGCTATAGAAAGGGGGTCAAGTCTCTCCCTGTGGGTATGAACCGTTCAGTCAGTAGAGACACTGGAGAGAGAGATTTTCCATTTTTTACTTTAACTATTTGCACATCGTTACAACACTGTATATAGACATAATATGATGTTTGAAACGTCTTTATTGTTTTGGAACTGAGTGTAATGTTTACTATTTTTTATTGTTTATTTCACTTTTGTTTATTATCTATTTCACATGCTTTACAATGTAAAAATATGTTTCCCATGCCAAAGTTTAAAAGTAAACAATTGTTTTATTAGTAATTTCACAGGCTTTTTCACCTCACGTGTACATTCTTTGTAAATAATGTTTTACGTTTTCACTGTATATTTCACCTATTATAATTTGTGCCAATAAATAAAACGAATTAGAATCTATAGAGCTACTTGAAGTGATACAACTTGAAGTGATAGTCTATTGTGTTCTCAACCCACCTCTCTCCATCTGCCCTCTTCTGTCGCTTTCTCTGTGTCTTGTCTGTTGCTGTCCGTGTCTTGACTGTTGCTGTCTGTGTCTTGTCTGTTTCTGTCTGTGTATTGTCTGTTGCTGTCTGTGTCTGTGTCTTGTCTGTTGCTGCCTGTGTCTTGTCTGTTGCTGTCTGTGTCTTGTCTGTTGATGCCTGTGTCTTGTCTGTTGCTGCCTGTGTCTTGTCTGTTGCTGTCTGTGTCTTGTCTGTTGCTGCCTGTGTCATGTATGTTGCCGTCTGTGTCTTGTCTGTTGCTGTCTGTGTCTTGGCAGTTGCTGTCTGTGTCTTGTCTGTTGCTGTCTGTGTCTTGTCTGTTGCTATCTGTGTCGTGTCTGTTGCTATCTGTGTCGTGTCTGTTGCTGTCTGTGTCTTGTATGTTGCTGTCTGTGTCTTGTCTGTTGCTGCCTGTGTCTTGTCTGTTGCTGCCTGTGTCTTGTCTGTTGCTGTCTGTGTCTTGTCTGTTGCTGTATGTGTCTTTTCTGTTGCTGTCTGTGTCTTGTCTGTTGCTGTCTGTGTCTTGTCTGTTGCTGTCTGTGTCTTGTATGTTGCTGTCTGTGTCTTGTCTGTTGCTGTCTGTGTCTTGTCTGTTGCTGTATGTGTCTTTTCTGTTGCTGTCTGTGTCTTGTCTGTTGCTGTCTGTGTCTTGTATGTGGCTGTCTGTGTCTTGTCTGTTGCTGTCTGTGTCTTGTCTGTTGCTGTCTGTGTCTTGTCTGTTGCTGTCTCAGGTTCTTGTTTGTTGCTGTCTGTGTCTTGTCTGTTGCTGTCTGTGTCTTGTCTGTTGCTGTCTGTGTCTTGTCTGTTGCGGTCTGTGTCTTGTCTGTTGCTGCCTGTGTCTTGTCTGTTGCTGTCTGTGTCTTGTCTGTTGCTGTCTGTGTCTTGTCTGTTACTGTCTGTGTCTTGACTGTTGCTGTCTGTGTCTTGTATGTTGCTGTCTGTGTCTTGTCTGTTGCTGTCTGTGTCTTGTCTGTTGCTGTCTGTGTCTTGTCTGTTGCTGTCTGTGTCTTGTCTGTTGCTGTCTGTGTCTTGTCAGTTGCTGTCTGTGTCTTGTCTGTTGCTGTCTGTGTCTTGTCTGTTGCTGTCTGTGTCTTGTCTGTTGCTGTCTGTGTCTTGGCTGTTGCTGTCTGTGTCTTGGCTGTTGCGGTCTCAGGTTCTTGTTTGTTACTGTTTCCTTTCTCTATCCTCTTCTGTTATGGCCTGTTCTCCTGGTGTCTCTCTCCATCATATCCTCTTATTCTGTTACTGTCTCTGTGTCTTGTCTGGTGTCTCTCTCCATCACCTACCCTTCTGTTACTGTCTCTGTGTCTTGTCTGGTGTCTCTCTCCATCACCTACCCTTTTGTTCCTATCTCTGTGTCTTGTCTGGTGTGTCTCTCCATCACCTACCCTTCTGTTACTGTCTCTGTGTCTTGTCCGGTGTGTCTCTTTAGTTTTGCAATCCAAAATTATCCACGGCATACAGGGGTAGCTTAACTTATTTTGGGCCTGTGTCTGAGTCACCTAAATCATCCTCTTCCCTACCATTTGCCCATGGCTGCTGCTGTTCTAGGTGCTCTACTGGCCTGCTGTTCTCATCTGTACTTCTCCTTGGCTCATTTCAAAGGTAGCAAGGTAGAGGTACAACATGTCATTATTTAATTTTAAATGGCGACTGCACTGCCTGATTTTGCCTCATTTTAGATTTGGCTCATTAAGAAATGCTAGCAACCATGACTAAATTAAAATGTTAGTTGGTTTCGGAGAATGGTTTGATGTGGTTGTCTCGTGTGTGTGTGTTCGCCGGTGGGACGAGTTAGCCAAAAATATTTAGCCAATTAGTTTCAGCCAGCTGGTGTGCGACCTGACTTTGACTTTGGATAGCGTATCTCCGGGGCTAGTTTGGGACTGTCAATAAATTACACAATGTAAATGAAACAATATTTTCATGTTTCCCACCTTCTAGTTTTCTCATTAAATGCTTTCAATAGTGGTATATGAATTTCTACAGTTTATAGATGATTTGAGGTTTTTAAACTATTGGAAGTTTTACATATTGTCCCATGTACATTGTGTAATTTACAGATTGTCCCAAACTAGCCCCATATGTACAGTTGAAGTCGGAAGTTTACATACACTTAGGTTGGAGTCATTAAAACTTGTTTTTCAACCACTCCACAAAGTTCTTGTTAACAAACTATAGCTTTGGCAAGTCGGTTAGGATATCTACTTTGTGTACGACACAAGTCATTTTTCCAACAATTGTTAACAGACAGATTATTTCACTCATAATTCACTGTATCACAATTCCAGTGGGTCAGAAGTTTACATACAGTAAGTTGACTGTGCCTTTAAACAGCTTGGAAAATTCCAGAAAATGATGTCATGGCTTCTGATAGGCAAATTGACATAATTTGAGTCAATTGGAGGTGTACCTGTGGATGTATTTCAACGCCTACCTTCAAACTCAGTGCCTCTTTGCTTGACATAAAGGGAAAATCAAAAGAAATCAACCAAGACATCAGAAAAAAAATTGTAGACTTCCACAAGTCTGGTTCATTCTTGGGAGCAATTTCAAAATGCCTGATGGTACCACGTTCATCTGTACAAACAATAGTACGCAAGTATAAACACCATGGAACCACGCAGCCGTCATACCGCTCAGGAAGAAGACGCGTTCTGTCTCCTAGAGATGAACGTACTTTGGTGCGAAAAGTGCAAATCAATTCCACAACAACAGCAAAGGACCTTGTGAAGATGCTGGAGGAAACAGGTACAAAAGTATCTATATCCACAGTAAAACGAGTCCTATATCGACATAACCTGAAAGGCCGCTCAGCAAGGAAGAAGCCACTGCTCCAAAACCGCCATTAACTTCTTAGGGAGCAGCGCACGAGGTGACCGTTTTGGAGAGCCTGGCGTGCCCAAAGTAAAATGCCTCCCATTCAGGCCCAGAAAATAGGATGTGCACATATTTAGTACCATTGGATAGGAAACACTCTGAAATGTTCTAAAAGTGTTAACATTTTGTCTGTGAGTATAACAGAACGGATATGGCAGGCAAAAACCCAAGGAGTTTCTGTCCTGGAAAAAGTGGTTTTGACAGATTGCCTCATTTGGAACCCCTCCCTTATGAAAATGCCCATATAAAGGCATATGAATGCAGTACCTGTCGCTTCCTCTGGATGTCAACAGTCTCGAGAAAGTGTTCTGATTCTTCTTAGCTGCTTTTAGAGCAGAGAAGAAGAGGAATAAGGAAGTGTCCACAGAGAATGTCAATAGGAGTAAACGCGCCCAGTTTATATTCCCGGTTGAAATATTATACTATTTATACATAAAAGTGATCCTAAGGATACATTTGAAATTATGTTTGATTGTTCTTGGATAAGTTTATAGGTATAAGTTGAACGAGTTCTCTTCACGTTTCAATGGACGATTGGAGAGAAAATATAACGCGCCAACCAAACGGCGATTTATGGATATAATACATTACTTTTTCTAACAAAAGAACCATGGATTGTCTTCGTTGGACACTTGGGAAGCCCTCAGCAGAAGTTCTTCAAAAGGTAATTGATTTGTTTTCGCTGTGAAATGTGTTTTGTGTCAACCGCATGGTTTATGAATTTATGGTAATGGGAAAAATATGTTAAGTGCTACCCTCAAACAATCAAATGTGGTGCTTTCGCCGTAAAGCCTTTTTGAAATCTGACAACGCTGTGATATTGCCAAGAAGCATAGCTTTTGATGACTATGAAACACTTGTATATTGATGCAACTTTTGGATTTTGAATTTGGCGCCTTGCATTTTACCTGGTAGTGTCGGGAGTGGGAAGCTAGCGCCCCAGTGCACCTTGCTGCTCCTTAAGAAGTTAAAAATCCAGACTACGGTTTGCAACTGTACATGGGGACAAAGATCGTACTTTTTGGAGAAATGTCCTCTGGTTTGATGAAACAAAAATAGAACTGTTTGGCCATGATGACCATCGTTATGTTTGGAGGAAAAAGGGGGAGGCTTGCAAGCCGAAGAACACCATCCCAACATTGAAGCATGGGGGTGGCAGCATCATGTTGTGTGAGTGCCTTGCTGCAGGAGGGACTGGTGCACTTCACAAAATAGATGGCATGAGGACGTAAAAATATATGGATATATTGAAGCAACATCTCCAGACATCAGTCAGGAAGTTAAAGCTTGGCCGCAAATGGGTCTTCCAAATGGACAATGACCCCAAGCATAATTCCAAAGTTGTGGCAAAATTGCTTAAGGACAACAAAGTCAAGGTATTGGAGTGGCCATCACAAAGCCCTGACCGCAATCCTATAGAAAATTTGTGGGCAGAACTGAAAAAGCATGTGCGAGCAAGGAGGCCTACAAACCTGACTCAGTTACACCAGCTCTGTCAGGAGGAATGGGCCAAAATTCACCCAACATATTGTGGGAGGCTTGTGGAAAACTACCCGAAACGTTTGACCCAAGTTAAACAATAAAGGCATTGCTACCAAATACTAATTGAGTGTATGTAAACTTCTGACCCACTGGGAATGTGATGAAAGAAATAAAAGCTGAAATAAATCATTCTCTCTTTCTTAAAATAAAGTGGTGGTCCTAACTGACCTAAAACAGGGAATTTGTACTAGGATTAAATGTCAGGAATTGTGAAAAACTGAGTTAAATGTATTTGGCTAAGGTGTATGTAAACTTCCGACTTCAACTGTATATCCAAAGTCAACCCAAATTTACCACAGGCATTACGATTGGGTTTCGTGCAGCTGCACTCCGAATTGATGACTACTTGTGTGCTGCCAGCTGTGGGCATGTGGGCAGGATTGAAACAAACCCAACCTTACATTGTGATGAAGTCACGACTATTGGATTAGAATGATGACAGAACTAAGTGAGTTTGTATTTTAAATTTTGCGGTCGCACATTGCGATTCGTGGTTGGAAGTATGATTCGCAAATGTGTAATTTTATTTTGCAAGCTTCTATCATGATGTGTGAAAGATTTAACAATGGTCACAAACTTGTAACTTCACATTTTAATACATTCTATAGGATTTGCAAGAATAATAACTTTTCAGAATTATTACTAGTCCATCTATGACTATGAATATTCTGCTGTGAATACAACTACACACAGATTTTGAATCTGCGCACCCTCAGTTATGTCACTGTTACCAAGAGATTCGTAAGCTTGTAGAACATTTTGTAAGTTTGTAGAAAGAGATTTGCAAGTAAAATTTTGATTTGAGCCTCTCTGGGTTCATGAGCAAGAGAGGATGAGGTAAATAAAACCAATTTATATCAATGACACTAACAAAATGGTTTGATTGTTCAGGAACATGTGCAGTAAATGCTAACAAGGCTTTGGTGATGAAAGGTACATCATGTATGTATTGTCATCTGTGACAAGGGCCTGGATGGTGACACACATCTGCTTCAAGCTGCCTGACTGAATACTGGGGCCTTTAGTGGTACCTTCCCCTTTGATCACAGCAGAAGCCTCATAATCTCTGTCTCCTAGCCATTTAACATGTACTATATGTAACCACTCACATTCATATAAAATGCTACAAACACAAGAACTGACTTATATTCACTTGTCCCTGACTGCGTTTAGACACAGCCAAATTCTGATATTGTTTCACTAATTTGTCTTTTGACCAATCACATCAGATCTTTTTACATAAGATATTTTTCAGAGCTGATCTAATTGGTCAAAAGACCAATTAGTTAAAAAAAAATATCAGACTTGGCTGCCTGTCTAAACGCAGTCTATTTGGCCTATTTGTCCTATATTGAATAGGACAAAAGAATGCACCCCGGCCAAACCCTCCGCTAACCCGGACGATGCTGGGCCAATTGTGTGCTGCCCCATGGGACTCTCAGTCACGGCCGGTTGTGATACAGCCCGGGATTGAACACGGGTCTGTAGTGACCGCTGCGCCACTTGGGAGGCCCTGTTGAGGAGAATTTCTGTCTGAAATAATGCCCTTTTGTGAGTAAAAACTCATTATGATTGGCTGGGCCTGACTGCCAAGTGGGTGTGCCTATGCCCTCCAGTGCCCACCCATGCCTGCACTTTTGCACAGTCATGTGAAAATCATAGATTAGGGCCTAATGAATTTATTTAAATTGACTGATCTCCTTATATGAACTGTAACTCAGTAAAATCTTTGAAATTGTTGCATGTTGCGTTTGTATTTTTGTTCAGTATATTTAGCTAGCTATCTAGTTAACTAATGTAATTTATATAAACTTTATCAATCAGATGGTTAACTACCAAATATATTTGTTTTCCCCTCGCATCTTAAGGTGCCTAATAAAGCTAGCCAGTTGATAGTAAAGCTAGGATGAATGTCAGAGGCCAGCTAGCTAACTCAATGGCGGCTGTCAATGTGTAGTGGTTAGTAATATTTGATATGTGTATGTACAGTGTTTCAGAAAAATACCTCACATGTGACTATAATAATGAAATCAAATCAAACAGACCTTACAGTGAAATGCTTACTTACAAGCCCTTAACCAACAATGCAGTTTTAAGAAAATACCAAAAAGAAGGGTGTGGGGGGGCAATGCAAATAGTCTGGGTAGCCAAGTCTTATGGCTTGGGGGCAGAAGCTGTTTAGAAGCCTCTTGGACCTAGACTTGGTGCTCCGGTACCGCTTGCCGTGCAGTAGCAGAGAGAACGGTCTATGACTAGGGTGGCTGGAGTCTTTGACAATTTTTAGGGTCTTCTTCTGACACTGCCTAGCACAGAAGTCCTGGATGGCAGGAAGCTTGGCCCCAGTGTTGTACTGGACCGTACGCATTACCCTCTGTAGTGCCTTGCAGTCGGAGGCCGAGCAGTTGCCATAACAGGCAGTGATGCAACCCGTCAGGATGCTCTTGATGGTGCAGCTGTAGAACCTTTTGTGGATATGAGGAACCATGTCAAATCTTTTCAGTCTCCTGAGGGGGAATAGGTTTCGTCGTGCCCTCTTCACAACTGTCTTGGTGTGCTTGGACCATGTTAGTTTGTTGGTGATGTGGACACCAAGGAACTTGAAGCTCTCAACCAGCTCCACTACAGCCCCGTCGATGAGAATGGGGGCGTGTCCTCCTTTTTACTGTAGTCCACAATCATCTCCTTTGTCTTTAGCCCATTAAATGAATGATCTGACTCCATAAGATAAATAGCAATATCCAATAACACTATAGTTGAGTTACAGTAATAGAACACTATAGTTGAGTTACAGAAATAGAACACTATGGTTGAGTTACAGTAATAGAACACTATAGTTGAGTTACAGTAATAGAACCCTATAGTTGAGTTACAGTAATAGAACACTATAGTTGAGTTACAGTAATAGAACACTATGGTTGAGTTACAGTAATAGAACCCTATAGTTGAGTTACAGTAATAGAACCCTATAGTTGAGTTACAGTAATAGAACCCTATAGTTGAGTTACAGTAATAGAACACTATGGTTGAGTTACAGTAAGAGAACACTATAGTTGAGTTACAGTAATAGAACCCTATAGTTGAGTTACAGTAATAGGCAATCAAGAAATGTCTGAGAATGGAATTCTAAATACAAGTCTATTTAATAACTTTGTAAAATTAATGGATTGACATACAAGCCATGAAGCTTAACATGCATTACAAAGCATACTTCTAGGCATATAGTTCCTAAGCTTAACTTAGAAGACAAAGCATGAATAAAGTGATGCCTGTTAGGCCAGAAGCATAGAAGCCTACGAAATGATAATTGATCATAAAACCTTCCTCCATGTACTGGACACAGGATAAGAGAGAAAAGAAAGGCATTTGATTCCATTTATAACATCTGAAGGTGTAACCTTTTAACCCAAAACCAACCATCATTAACCAATCAAACGATACCAAGTTTACAGTAACCTAACAGTAACCTGAACACTCCCAGGCCCAATCTCCACAGGCATTTAAAGGCTTGTGTGGGGGGATGAGACCAATGTAAATTAAACATAATTACTAAGACAACAAAACCCTTTGAAAAGAGTAATTCAGAGTACACCATGTACAGATACAAATAGCCACAAAGATAATACATCCATATAGACAGCGTCAGAGTTATCCTCAGTGAACAAGTTTCAGATAGATACCAAACATGGATAATATAGTATTATTTATTCGCTCATTCAATATGAAGTCCTCCGGACACTGTAGCAGAGAGATACATTTTCGCCTCTCAGAGGGGGAGGGGCTGACTAGTCGTTGGGCATTGTCCTTTGTGCTTTGCTTGTGTTCATGGAACATTTGCCATGCAGCTCCAGGTGACAAAGAACACATACATTTGGAGCGGGCCTACAAATGCAATGGCTTGTCTGGAGTTCGTCTGAAATGTACCATTATATTTCACATGATAAGCAAACTACTGTCTTGCTTTTTCACAAAACAAATCGCTGTACACAGATGAATACCTTCAAGTAGACTGTTTTGGTTTTGTTTACCTCATCCTCTCTTGCTCATGTGGGTAGCTACTTCCTGAGATTTGACTGATGGAACAACCCAGCCAATGGTTAGGTGGCTGTGCTTTTGCCAGAGGGAACTGATTGGTCAGGAGTAAAAGGTCCTCAGAACAGCTCAATTCAAATTTTTACTTGCAAATCTCTTTCTACAAATGTACAAAACATTCTACAAGTTTAGGAATCTCTTGGTAATGTGACACCAGCGACAGAACTCAGAGTGCACGCAGATTCAAAATCTGCAAGTGTATTTTTGATTCACCGCAGAATATTCGTGGCCATAAATGGATTTGTAAATTACAGTAATATTTTTTTTTAAATGATGCTTGCAAATCTTATTGAATGTACTCAAATTTTCAGTTACCAGTTTGCGACCATTGCTAAGTCTTTCACATGATGCTTATGCTGAGGGAAACTAGCTAGTTAGCTACCACCAACCCTTATGCTGAGGGAGACAAGCTAGTTAGCTACAACCAACCCTTATGCTGAGGGAGATTAGCTAGTTAGCTACCACCAACCCTTATGCTGAGGGAGACTAGCTAGTTAGCTACCACCAACCCGTATGCTGATGGAGACTAGCTAGTTAGCTACAACCAACCCTTATGCTGAGGGAGACTAGCTAGTTAGCTACCACCAACCCTTATGCTGAGGGAGACTAGCTAGTTAGCTACCACCAACCCTTATGCTGAAGGAGACTAGCTAGTTAGCTACCACCAACCCTGATTTTGAATCTGAGTGACTAAAAATGGCTCCGGAAGAAATGGCAGCCGTTTTACGGGCGCCTAACCAATTGTGCTATTATGTGGGGGGGTTTTCGCGTTATTTGTAAATTATTTTGTACATAATGTTTCTGCAACCGTATCTTACGGCAAAAAAGAGCTTCTGGATATCAGGACAGCGATCACTCACCTCGGATTAAATTTAAAAAATGTCTTCAACAAAGAGGAAGCAAAGACATTCTCCATACACCCCACAGGTCCGACATACACGCTATTTACAAGAGGAAGCGGCGCAGGTACAGAGGGCAGAGAGCCGGATGCCTGGTCAGGACCCGGAGAAGTTGCATGCCACACTACTTGCTGAGAGAGTTTTCAGCTATACTTTTCGTGGCTGTTTATTTACCACCACAGACAGATGCTCGCACTAAGACCGCACTCAGTCAGCTGTAAAAGGAAATAAGCAAACAGGAAACCACTCACCCAGAGGCGGCTCTCCTAGTGGCTGGAGACTTTAATGCAGGGAAACTTAAATCAGTTCTACCAAATCTCCATCCACATGTTAAATGTGCAACCAGAGGAAAAAAATGTATAGATCATCTGTACTCTACACACAGAGACGCGTACAAAGCTCTCCCTCCATTTGGTAAATCCGACCATAATTCTATCCTACTGATTCCTGCTTACAAGCAAACATTAAAGCAGGAAGCACCAGTGACTCGGTCTATAAAAAAGTGGTCAGATGAAGCAGACGCTAAACTACAGGACTGCTTTGCTATCACAGACTGGAACATGTTCCGGGATTCCTCCGATGGCATTGAGGAGTACACCACATCAGTCACTGGCTTTATCAATAAGTGCATCGAGGATGTTGTCCCCACAGTGACTGTACGCACATACCCCAACCAGAAGCCATGGATTACAGGCAACATTCGCACTGAGCTAAAGGGTAGAGCTGCCGCTTTCAAGGTGCGGGACTCTAACCCGGAAGCTTACAAGAAATCCTGCTATGCCCTGCGACGAACCATCAAACAGGCAAAGCGTCAATACAGGGCTAAGATTGAATCATACCACACCGGCTCTGACGCTCGTCTTCTGTGGCAGGGCTTGCAAACTATTACAGACTACAAAGGGAAGCACAGCCAAGAGCTGCCCAGTGATATGATCCTACCAGACGAGCTAAATCACTTCTATGCTCGCATCGAGGCAAGCAACACTGAGGCATGCATGAGAGCATCAGCTGTTCCAGACGACTGTGTGATCACGCTCTCCGTAGCCGACGTGAGTAAGACCTTTAAACAAGTCAACATACACAAGGCTGGGGGCCAGACGGATTACCAGGACGTGTTCTCCGGGCACGTGCTGACCAACTGGCAGGTGTCTTCACTGACATTTTCAACATGTCCCTGATTGAGTCTGTAATACCAACATGCTTCAAGCAGACCACCATAGTCCCTGTGCCCAAGAACACATAGGCAACCTGCCTAAACAACTACAGACCCGTAGCACTCACATCTGTAGCAATGAAGTGCTTTGAAAGGTTGGTAATGGCTCACATCAACAACATTATCCCAGAAACCCTAGACCCCCTCCAATTTGCATACCGCCCAAACAGATGAACAGATGATGCAATCTCTATTGCACTCCACACTGCCCTTTCCCACCTGGACAAAAGGAACACTTATGTGAGAATGCTATTCATTGACTACAGCTCAGCATTCAACACCATAGTACCCTCAAAGCTCATCACTAAGCTAAGGATCCTGGGACTGAACACCTCCCTCTGCAACTGGATCCTGGACTTCCTGACGGGCCGCCCCCAGGTGGTGAGGGTAGGTAGCAACACATCTGCCACGCTGATCCTAAACACTTGAGCTCCCAGGGTGCGTGCTCAGTCCCTCCTGTACTCCCTGTTCACCCACGACTGCATGGCCAGGCACGACTCCAACACCATCATTAAGTTTGCAGACGACACAACAGTGGTAGGCCTGATCACCGACAATGACGAGACAGCCTATAGGGAGGAGGTCAGAGACCTGGCCGTGTGGTGCCAGGACAACAACCTCTCCCTCAACGTAACCAAGACTAAGGAGATGATTGTGGACTACAGGAAAAGGAGGACCGAGCACGCCCCATTCTCATCGACGGGGCTGTAGTGGAGCAGGTTGAGAGCTTCAAGTTCCTTGGTGTCCACATCAACAACAAGCTTGAATGGTACAAACACACCAAGACAGTCGTGAAGAGGGCACGACAAAGCCTATTCCACCTCAGGAGACTAAAAAGATTTGGCATGGGTCCTGAGATCCTCAAAAGGTTCTACAGCTGCAACATCGAGAGCATCCTGACTGGTTGCATCACTGCCTGGTACGGTAATTGCTCCGCCTCTGACCGCAAGGTACTACAGAGGGTAGTGCGTACGGCCCAGTACATCACTGGGGCTAAGCTGCCTGCCATCCAGGACCTCTACACCAGGCGGTGTCAGAGGAGCTAGTTAGCTACCACCAACTCTTATGCTGAAGGAGACAAGCTAGTTAGCTACCACCAACCCTTATGCTGAAGGAGACAAGCTAGTTAGCTACCACCAACCCTTATGCTGAAGGAGACAAGCTAGTTAGCTACCACCAACCCTTATGCTGAAGGAGACAAGCTAGTTAGCTACCACCAACCCTTATGCTGAGGGAGACTAGCTAGTTAGCTACCACCAACCCTTATGCTGAGGGAGCCTAGCTTATTAGCATTAGCCAACCCTTATACCGAGGGAGACTAGCTAGTTAGCTACCACCATCCCTTATGCTGAGGGAGACAAGCTAGTTAGCTACCACCAACCCTTATGCTGAGGGAGACTCGCTAGTTAGCTACCACCAACCCTTATGCTGAGGGAGACAAGCTAGTTAGCTACCACCAACCCTTATGCTGAAGGAGACTCGCTAGTTAGCTACCACCAACCCTTATGCTGAAGCAGACAAGCTAGTTAGCTACCACCAACCCTTATGCTGAAGGAGACAAGCTAGTTAGCTACCACCAACCCTTATGCTGAGGGAGACTAGCTAGTTAGCTACCACCAACCCTTATGCTGAGGGAGACTAGCTAGTTAGCTACCACCAACCCTTATGCTGAAGGAGACAAGCTAGTTAGCTACCACCAACCCTTATGTTGAGGGAGACTAGCTAGTTAGCTACCACCAACCCTTATGCTGAGGGAGACTAGCTAGTTAGCTACCACCAACCCTTATGCTGAAGGAGACAAGCTAGTTAGCTACCACCAACCCTTATGCTGAGGGAGACTAGCTAGTTAGCTACCACCAACCCTTATGCTGAGGGAGCCTAGCTTATTAGCATTAGCCAACCCTTATACCGAGGGAGACTAGCTAGTTAGCTACCACCATCCCTTATGCTGAGGGAGACAAGCTAGTTAGCTACCACCAACCCTTATGCTGAGGGAGACTCGCTAGTTAGCTACCACCAACCCTTATGCTGAGGGAGACTAGCTAGTTAGCTACCACCAACCCTTATGCTGAAGGAGACTCGCTAGTTAGCTACCACCAACCCTTATGCTGAAGCAGACAAGCTAGTTAGCTACCACCAACCCTTATGCTGAAGGAGACAAGCTAGTTAGCTACCACCAACCCTTATGCTGAGGGAGACTAGCTAGTTAGCTACCACCAACCCTTATGCTGAGGGAGACTAGCTAGTTAGCTACCACCAACCCTTATGCTGAAGGAGACAAGCTAGTTAGCTACCACCAACCCTTATGTTGAGGGAGACTAGCTAGTTAGCTACCACCAACCCTTATGCTGAGGGAGACTAGCTAGTTAGCTACCACCAACCCTTATGCTGAGGGAGCCTAGCTTATTAGCATTAGCCAACCCTTATACCGAGGGAGACTAGCTAGTTAGCTACCACCATCCCTTATGCTGAGGGAGACAAGCTAGTTAGCTACCACCAACCCTTATGCTGAGGGAGACTCGCTAGTTAGCTACCACCAACCCTTATGCTGAGGGAGACAAGCTAGTTAGCTACCACCAACCCTTATGCTGAAGGAGACTCGCTAGTTAGCTACCACCAACCCTTATGCTGAGGGAGACTAGCTAGTTAGTTACCACCAACCCTTATGCTGAGGGAGACTAGCTAGTTAGTTACCACCAACCCTTATGCTGAGGGAGACTAGCTAGTTAGCTACCACCAACCCTTATGCTGAGGGATACTAGCTTATTAGCATTAGCCAACCCTTATGCTGAGGGAGACTAGCTAGTTAGCTACCACCAACCCTTATGCTGAGGGAGACTAGCTAGTTAGCTACCACCAACCCTTATGCTGAGGGAGACTCGCTAGTTAGCTACCACCAACCCTTATGCTGAGGGAGACTAGCTAGTTAGCTACCACCAACCCTTATGCTGAGGGAGACTCGCTAGTTAGCTACCACCAACCCTTATGCTGAGGGAGACTAGCTAGTTAGCTACCACCAATCCTGCACAAACATGTGGCTAACTCTGCTGCACTTTGACTTTCTGGCTGTGCTGCTTTTGTTGCCTCCCTTTCGGAAGAAGTTCCAAATATTCATATTTGCTCTGTGCTATGCTGCAGACTCTGAGTGACAGGCGTTTTGCTGAGTGCTGACCTTGACATCCAACCGGTGCTGTAAGGGAAGGGTCAAGGGACGTGAGCGGTCCACTGCGTTGTAAAATCTCGACCAGTCACACCAGGGGCTTCTTGCAGGGTTTGTGCTCTCTGGGATCCTTTGGATGTCCCTACCCATAGACTTTTCTCTTCTTGCAGTGCGTGCTACTGCCTAGCACAGTATATTGTACTGTTTATTTATATTTTGGGGGACCATCAAAAAGTTCAGGGCTGGACCAAAAACATCTGGGTCTGAATGCATAAAGCCCAGGCCTAATGACGCCACTGCATCAGACTAATCCAGATTCACTCTACTCTCTGCTCCTCCATCTCCTCCATCTCCTCTCCCCTGGTTCTCCTCTCCCCTGGTTCTCCTCTCCTCTCCCTCAATTCTCCTCACCCTCTCCTCTATCTCCTCTCACCCTCTCCTCTATCCCCTCGTCTCCCCTTTCTTCCTCTTCCTCTCCCTCTCCTCTCCCTCGGTTCTCCTCACCCTCTCCTCTCCCGGTCCCGCAAAAGTGTTGCATAACATTGCAGCTCTGCAGTATGAGCACAGTAGAGCACACAGCACACCACTATATTACACAACATAGAGCAACAAAGTGCACAACACTGGATAGCACAGGACCCAATAGAACAGCACATTATTCATAGTGCAACACATCACAGCATTCCAATCCACTCACAAAGCTTCAACCAGACAGCAGCCATATACAGTATCATCTTGAAAGTAAGTTAGGGTGAAGGGCTGAACGGGTCTAAGTTATATTTTTCACATGACTCTTTTTAACAAGAAAGGTCCAATTAGTGGCACAGATTAGATTTTGTCAAAAGGAAAAGTGTCAAAATGTGAAATGTCTATTGTTCCACCTCCACACTGACAAAGAAGAGCAGAGACAGCTCTACAGAGCCTTTAGATTGGGGTAAATTGAGCAATTTTTTACATTCAGCATCACTCCCTCAAGAGAAATATATCATTATTTCTTAAAAAAATATATATATATATATTTCAGGATGTTGTGTACACCCTGGAAATAATCAGAATTCATGGAAACATTAACAGTTTTGAAAACATAGCTTGTCCCCAAAAAAGTGGTCTTTTGGCACAACTTACCCCATGGGCATTGGCTCAAAATACCCCAAGGCCATTGACTCAACTTACCCCAAGACCATTGGCTCAACTTACCCCAAGGCAAACATTTTGACTATATTAGCCCACACAGCTTACCGTGCTTTCAGAAAGTATTCATACACCTTGACCTATACAGTATTTTTTTGTGTTACAGCTTCAATTCAAAATGGATTAAATCAACAACAAAAACATCTACACACAATACCACATAATGAATAAGTGAAAACATGTTTTTAGACATTTGTGCACATTTATTGAAAATGAAATACAGAAATATCTTATTTACATAAGTATTCACACCCCTGAGTCAATACATGTTAGAATCACCTTTGACAGTGATTAAAGCTGTGTCTTTCTGGGTAAGTCTCTAAGGGCCCGATTCCAACCCGAGTTAAGCACGTGTAAATGGAGCATAATTCCCTTTTTATGCACTTTTCTCTCAATGCATATTCAGACCTTGAACTTAAGCATAAGAATAGCGTGCTGTTCACTTGCTATTCGTTTTGGGTGGAGATTGAATAAATGAAGGTGTGGCGGAGGTGTGTCTATAGATACATCATATTCTGACCTTTACTTAATTCCCTAATAATTTCACCACCTTTACACACTAGGAAACCATTAATAAGGTTGAGTGAACCATACAAATAACACCATTCTCCATGCACTGTCATTTACAACTTGATAAGAGCTATTGATAAGAAATAGGTAAATGAGTAATCCGTTTGGATAAGGGCATTGTAAATATAAATTACACTGTTTTATATATGTTTTACCTTATAATCACTGAAGACAAATGTGAAACCAGTCAAATGGCAGAAAACTGAAGCATATCAACATATCAACTTTCCCACAGTAAAGTTTTCTTATTTCTATCAGGTTAAATATTACCAACTGTCCGTATCGACCGTCAGTAGACCTAATAACAGCACATAGCCAATTTACTGTTAGTTCCCTTCAGTTGGTTTAGCCTACATTATAATTCCATTTAATTCCATTGTTTCCTTTACCTTCATTGTCTTTCTCTATAAACGGCGTCACGGCCATATGGTTTTTGCAGAAGATCATTAGTAACAGTTGATAATTTAAAAAAATACATAGGCTAATTAAATCGTTACGGAGCTGAGCGCAGACCAAGCCAGAACTGTTTGAACCGGACTCATGTCGCAGTACTTGGCTGTCATCACACAGTTCCATGGTTAGTGCAGGCAATAGAAGAGAGCCTACTATTGTATTATTCCTATTATAATTCAATGTACACTAATCTTCTTACATTCCCATGGGTTTTAGAACTGAATATGGCAATTTTCAGAATGAATCATACCGCTGTTTTCTTTCTTTCGTACGTAAAGGCTCTCCAAACCTGTTTTTTTATGAGTCATAAATACTTTCCTAACCCTAAATAATCTACAAATTGGTGCTGAAACTGAGATGAATATGCATATATTTGGACGGCTTTCTTTCACTGATCCCTAATATTTTGAACCTGTTCTCTCCATGTATTCTAGTGAGTCTGTCGACACGATCCTAACTTAAAAGGTACACCGTATTTAAAGGGATGGCTGATAAATGTACTGAAAACCCCATTGAATGAAAACTCCACAATAAAATATGTTTGCCTGCAAGTGGAAGGGTTTTCAGCTGTTGAATTACATTTATTCAGCACGCGCAAGGGAACCACGCATGCAATGCCCATTATGCACCTTCATGAGGTAAGTCTGAATACCAACTACTGAGAAGTGCGTAGGAAAGGCGTGTGTAAGAAAGGCGTAATTTCCTAAATTGGAATCAGCCCTAAGAGCTTTGCACACCTGGATTTTACAATATTTGCACATTATTCTTTTTTACAATTCTTCAAACTCTGTCAAGTTGGTTGTTGATCATTGCTAGACAGCCATTTTCAAATCTTGCTATAGACTTTCAAGATGATGTAAATCAAAACTGTAACAAGGCCACTCAGGAACACTCAATGTCTTCTTGGTAAGCAACTCCAGTGAACACTGAGCGTACAAAACATTAAGAACACCGGCTCTTTCCATGACATAGACAGACCTGGTGAATCCAGGTGAAAGCTATGATCCCTTATTGATGTCACTTGTTAAATCCACTTCAATCAGTGTAGATGAAGGGGAGGAGACAGGTTAAAGAATAATTGCTAAGCCTTGAGACAATTGAGACATGGATTGTGTATGTGTGGCATTTAGAGAGTGAATGGGCAAGACAAAAGATTGAAGTGCCTTTGAACCGGGTTTAGTAGTAGGTGCCAGGCGCATCGGTTTGAGTGTGTCAAGAACTGCTGGGTTTTTCACACTCAACAGTTTCCCGTGTGTATCAAGAATGGTTCACCACCAAAAGGACATCCAGCCAACAGCAGGCCAGTGGACGAAAATGGGTTATTGTCCAGCTGAAAGTTGAATATGTCTCCCAGTGTCTGTTGGAATGGAGACTGAACCAGGTTTTCCTCTAGGATTTTGCCTGTGTTTAACTCTATTCCGTTTATTTTTAGACCTAAAAAACTCTCTAATCCTTGCTGATGACAAGCATGCCCATAACATGATGCAGACACCACCATGCTTGAAAATATGAAGAGTTGTACTCAGTGTTGTGTTGGATTTGCCCTAAGCATAACACTTTGTCTTCTGAACAAACAAAAGTTAATTATTTTGTCAATTTTTTTGCAGTTTTATTTTAGTGCCTTATTGTAGACAGGATGCATGTTTTTATTCTGTTCAGGCTTCCTTCTTTTCACTCTGTCATTTAGGTTAGTGTTGTGGAGTAACTATAATGTTGTTTATCCATCCTCAGTTTTCTTCTATCACTGACTAACTGTTTTAAAGTCACCATTTGTCTCATGGTGAAATCCCTAAGCAGTTTTCTTCCGCAACTGAGTTAGGAAGGATGCCTGTGTCTTTGTAGTGATTTGGTGTATTGATACACCATCCAACGTGTAATTAATAACTTAACAACATGATTAAGGGATATTTAGTGCAGTGGCGTGTATTCATGGATGCCAAGGCTTTGCCAAATATTTCACCTTTTTTTTAAATAATATTGTATATTTCATCTCTCTCTGTGTTTTCATAATTTTCCCTCAATTCGCAAGTGGCTGAATCTTACTGGAGAAGTCATCCGAGCAGGGGAAACAGCGCTCATCTGTCTCAGTATGTGTAGCCCATGTATCTGACGCTGTCTGGAACAAAAGAGTATGACATGTTGCTGCCGTAGCATTTGATTGATTGATGCCAGCAAGCATTTAGCCTCCCTTGATAAAAAAAAGATAAAATAATGAGTCAATCAGCATTAAGCTGAGCTCAACTGTGGGTTGTTTTTGTGCAGCAAAATGCCCCCCAAGGTAGGTCAGTTCAGATTTGGCTTTACACCAGTCAAATCACATCCTAAGAACATTTCATTTTTGTTTCTGGTCTGCTTGTGTTGATGTCCTGCAGTAGCTAGCTTGCTAAATAGGCCCTAAGCCATGGGTGGAGATAGGGATTTGGACGTGGTTTTGGCTTAATTCTCTGTACATGCCAATTATTAATCTGCCTAAATGACTACCGCCCCATAGTGCTTTGAAAGGCTGGTCATGGCTCACATCAACACTATAATCCAAGAAACCCTAGACCCACTACAATTTGCATACCAACCCCAACAGATCAACAGATGACGCAATCTCCATTGCACTCCACACTGCCCTTTCCCACCTGGACAAAAATAACACCTACATGATAATGTTGACTACACCTCAGCGTTTAACACCATAGTGCCCTCAAATCTCATCACTAAGCTAAGGACCATGGGACTGGACACCTCCCTCTGCAACTAGATCCTGGACTAACAGACGGCCGTTCTCAGGAAGTAAGAGTAGGCAACAACACATCTGCCATGCTGCCTCAACATGGGGGACCCTCAATGGTGCGTGCTTAGTGCAAGACAAAAGAGATGATTCTGGACTACAGGAAAAGGAGGGCCGAGCACGCCCCCATTCACATCGACGGAGCTTTAGTGGAGCGGGTCGAGAGCTTCAAGTTCCTTTGTGTCCACATCACTAACAAACTATCATGGTCCAAACACACAAAGACAGTCGTGAAGAGGGCACAACAACGCCTATTCCCCCTCAGCAGACTGAAAAGACTTGGCATGGGTCCTCAGATCCTCAAAAAGTTCTACAGCTGCACCATTAAGAGCATCCTGACTAGTTGCATCACCGCTTGGTATGGTAACTGCTTGGCATCCGACCGCAAGACGCTACAGAGGGTAGTTCGTACGGCCCAGTACATCACTGGGGCCAACCTTCCTGCCGTTCAGGACCTTTATACCAGGCGGTGTCCAAGGAAGCCCCTAAAAATTGTCAAAGACTCAAGCCACCCAAGTCATAGCAAGTCCTAAAGCAATGAGACTCCCTACATCTTTCTCAGATTATTACCAATCCCACAAGGACTCCAAACACCCAGAAAATGCAACTCTCCTTGATGTTAACCTCACAAATAATCCTGATAGGTATCAGTCTGGTGTTTCTGTAATGACGTTATTGATGACTGTTTTACAGCCTGTGTTCGTAATGGTTGCTCAGTGAAACACCCTGTCCTGATTTGTCATAGACGCTTACTAAAAAACTTTAATGAGCAAGCCTTCCTTCATGACCTGGTCTCTGTAAATTGGTATATAATCAGCTTGATCCCCTCTGTCAAAGGCACTTAGACCTTCTTTTTTATATTTTCAGTGGTATTGTTATTAATTAAGGATGTGTCACTGCAACCTTAAAGGTCCTCAATGATGTCACCATTGCCCTTGATTCTAAGCAATGTTGTGCTGCTATTTTTATTGACTTGGCCAAAGCTTTTCATACAGTAGACCATTCCATTCTTGTGGGCCGGCTAAAGAGTATCTCTGAGGGGTCTTTGACCTGGTTTGCTAACTACCTCTCTCAAAGAGTGCAGTGTATAAAGTCAGAACATCTGCTGTCTCAGCCACTGCCTGTCACCAAGGGAGTACCCCAAGGCTCAATCTTAGGCCCCACGCTCTTCTCAATTTACATCAACAACATTGCTCAGGCAGTAGGAAGCTCTCTCATCCATTTATATCCAGATGATACAGCCTTATACTCAGCTGGCCCCTCCCCGGATTTTGTGTTAAACGCTCTACAACAAAGCTTCCTTAGTGTCCAACAAGCTTTCTCTGCCCTTAACCTTGTTCTGAACACCTCCAAAACAAAGGTCAGGTGGTTTTGTAAGAAGAATGCCCCTCTCCCCACAGGTATGATTTTGAGCTTGAGGTAGTCACCTCATACAAGTACTTGGGAGTATAGCTAGATGGTACACTGTCCTTCTCTCAGCACATGTCAAAGCTGCAGGCTAAGGTTAAATCTAGACGACTTGGTTTCCTCTATAGTATTCGCTCCTCTTTCACCCCAGCTGCCAAACTAACGCTGATTCTAAAGTCAAAGTCACCATTATTAGTCAGTTGTACAACCGAATGCCTTCAACTGAAATGTGTCTTCCGCATTTAACCCAACCCCTCTGAATCAGAGAGGTGTGGGGGGCTGCCTTAATCAACATCCACGTCTTCGGCGCCCGGGGAACAGGATTACCATCCTACCCATGCTAGATTACAGAGACGTAATTTATAGATCGGCAGGTAAGGGTGCTCTCGAGCGGCTAGATTGCCTTTACTGTTCGGCCATCAGATTTGCCACCAATTTTCCTTATAGGACACATCACTGCACTCTATACTCCTCTGTAAACTGGTAATCTCTGTATACCCATCGCAAGACCCACCGGTTAATGCTTATTTATAAAACCCTCTTAAGCCTCACTCCCCCCTATCTGAGATACCTACTGCAGCCCTCATCCTCCACATACAACACCCATTCTGCCAGTCACATTCTGTTAAAGGTCCCCAAAGCACACACATCCCTGGGTCGCTCATCTTTTCAGTTTGCTGCAGCTAGTGACTGGAACAAGCTGCAACAAACACTCAATCAAACTGGACAGTTTTATCTCCATCTCTTCATTCAAAGCCTCAATCATGGACACTCTTACTGACAATTGTGGTTGCTTCGTGTGATGTATTGTTGTCTCTTGCCCTTTGTGCTGTTGTCTGTGCCCAATAATGTTTGTTCCATGTTTTGTGCTGCTACCATGTTGTGCTGC
Source organism: Brachymystax lenok tsinlingensis (assembly GCA_030435695.1). Classification (NCBI taxonomy): domain Eukaryota; kingdom Metazoa; phylum Chordata; class Actinopteri; order Salmoniformes; family Salmonidae; genus Brachymystax; species Brachymystax lenok. The sequence continues at coordinate 38,933,812 of CM059790.1, read as the reverse complement.
TGCCATGTTGTGTTGGGGAGATAGAACAGACAGCTGATCGTCCTCGCAGTGGCAGACCACATGTAACAACACCTCCACAGGATCGGTACATCTGAACATCACACCTGCGGGACAGCAACTGCCTGAGTTACACCAGGAACGCACAATCCCTCCATCAGTGGAGAGGCTGGACTGAGAGCTTGTAGGACTGTTGTAAGGCAGGTCCTCACCAGACATCACCGGCAACAACGTCGCCTATGGGTACAAACCCACCGTCGCTGAACCAGTCAGGACTGGTAAAAAGTGCTCTTCACTGTCGAGTCGTGGTTTTGTCTCACCAGGGGTGATGGTCGGATTCACGTTTATCCTTGAAGGAATGAGCGTTACACCGAGGTCTGTACTCTGGAGCAGGATCGATTTGGAGGTGGAAGGTCCGTCTTGGTCTGGGGCGGCGTGTCACAGCATCATAGGACTGAGCTTGTCATCTGGCCAGGTCATCTGATGCAGCACTCCATCACTCTCCTTCTTGGTCAAATAGCCCTTACACAGCCTGGAGGTACATGTTGGGTCATTGTCCTGTTGAAAAACAAATTATAGTCCCACTAAGCGCAAACCAGATGGGATGATGTATAGCTGCAGAATGCTGTGGTAGCCATGCTGTGGTAGCCATTCAAGTGTGCCTTGAATTTTAAATAAATCACCTGCAGTGTCACCAGTAAAGCACCCCTACACCATCACACCTCCATGCTTCACGGTGGGAACCACACATGCAGAGATCATCCGTTCCCCTACTCTGCGTCTCACAAAGACACAGTGGTTGGAACCAAAAATCTCAAATTTGGATTCATCAGACCAAAGGACAGATTTCCACCTGTCTAATGTCCATTGCTCGTGTTTCTTTGACCAAGGAAGTCTCTTCTTCTTATTGGTGTCCTTTTAGTAGTGGTTTCTTTGCAGCAATTAGACCATGAAGGCTTGATTCACGTAGTCTCCTCTGAACAGTTGATGTTGAGATGTGTCTGTTACTTTAACTCTGTGAAGTATATATTTGGGATGCAATTTCTGAGGCTGGTAACTCTGATGAACTTATCCTCTGCATCAGAGGTATGTATGGGTCTTACTTTCCTGTGGCAGATAATTGTGTGGGGTACAGAGTCCATGCAACTTATTATGTGACTTGTTAAACACATTTTTACTCCTGAACTTATTTAGACTTGCCATAACAAAGGAGTTGAGTACTTGTTGACTCAAAACATTTAACATTTTCATTTTTAATTAGTAAAAATGTCTAAAAACATAATTTCACTTTGACATTATGGCGATTTGGGTGTAGGCCAGTGACACAAAATCTCAATTTAATCAATTTTAAATTCAGGCTGTAATACAACACAATGGGGTGTGAATAGTTTTTGTAGGCATTATACAAGGATGCACTTTAATGCTAGGTTAAGGACCTCATATTGAATTTTAAGGAGACCCCGACTGATATATAGAACAATCTTAAAATAATCTACTTTGGTTCCGATACAAGCATCATTAAACACAATTAATGAATTTGACTTAATGAAAATCCGTTTTTTGAATCTAACTTGCTTACCACTTTTTCCATGTGGTTTCTTCCTTCACAGACTCTTCCTAAATATTTGGTCAAATAATGCATTTTGTGTATGGTTTCCTAGAAACAAGGGTGACTCAACTTACCACACTCTCCCCTACTGTACTGTATCTTATATAAAAGCAACTTACCACACTCTCCCCTACTGTACTGTATCTTATATAAAAAGTAAGGCAACGTTCCTTTGTGCTCCACTGAAGAATGTCAAACAGGGACCCCAAGTGGCCATAGGAGGCAGACAGCTGTTATATATTATCCCACAGACATAATCCCACATCAGTAATATGTCAAGAGCCATTTTCTTTGTTCCAGTAATTAGTAATTAATTCCCAGGACAAATCAGACCAGACAACAACCAACTAATTGAACTCACACACACACTCACTCACTCACTCACTCACTCACTCACTCACTCACTCACTCACTCACTCACTCACTCACTCACTCACTCACTCACTCACTCACTCACTCACTCACTCACACACACACACACACACACACACACACACACACACACACACACACACACACACACACACACACACACACATCCTATCTCCCATAATAAATAAAAAAACACATTCCAATGTAAGATCATTAGACTTGCTCAAGGCTCAAGGGAGCCAACCATCCAGAACCCAGCCAGAGCTCACAGTCTCACGTCAGAATTGGACATCCATCTATTTTTCTCAAATGTCCAATTTCTAAGTTGTTCCAAACCCAAATTTCAAAGTATTTAAGGTTGAGTTTAGGCATTAACTCAGAATGGTTAGGGTAAGGGTTATGGTTTGGGATAGGTTTAAAACAAAAATATCAAAAAACAATTATATCGCTGGATTCAAACATAGAACTAGACGCAGGTGCTTACGTCCATCTGTCTTCCCTGTCCACAATGCCCGAGCAAAACCCAAACCTAGCTGAAGCACTCAGTTGCCCTTAGTTGCCGGTATCCACGTCCTCTCCCAACGTCCTCAGACATGGCTGGATGTCTAATACTAACTTGTATCACGGTGACCTGCCTGCCAGAACCGATCCCACTCCACCCCCACCTCCACCTCCAACCCCCCTCCGGGTCCCCAGAATACCCACCGAACACAATCACACAAGATTGTTTCTCCCTCCAATCTCCCCAAGTTAATGAAGGTTTGCCTCACCAAACACTGAAGTGGATACATGAAGACGAGAGAAGAAGAGATGATAGGGGAGGGAGGAGGACAGGGGTGTTGGAAGAGCATTTAGTCCCATTCAGGGCGAGGATAGACCAACACAGGGAAGAAAGAAGGCAGGCACTACTGTTTAAGGTAATATGGGGTATCCGGGCCCTATACTGGTGGCCCCTGCAGTCCCCTGAGAGGTTCCTTCATTGGATCAAACACCATCTAATACCTTAAAGACCATCCATTCCTACAGAGACTACAACACAGGACCAACATGAAGACTGTCTCTAAAGAGAGAACAAACACCATTGACAGCATACAAGGATCCTCTCAGTAGGGAATACAGACAAGCATGACATACTACAGAGGCCTGACCAAAACTAACAGGGATAGCTCTGTGTGTCAATAGAAAGAGAGAAAAAGAAAAAAAGAAAAAGAGAAAAAAGGAGAGAAAGGGACAAGGCGGGTGGGGGTCAGTATTCCTGAGCTGGTTTTCATTAACCACAGGACCTCATGACAGTGGAGGGAACGTTGGAACTCTCCGGCAGGATTCCAAGATTCCAAACAGCTGCCGGGACAGAATTCCAGAGTCCACATCCCGCTGATGGACAGATGCACTAAGAGTGGCAGGGTCAAACGGAGGTTAAATGGGACTAAAATTATACACATCTTACACCTATCACATTACACCATGTTAGTGTAACAGATGTGATCTTACTTCATAACTTTCTTACGTTGTGTTTTTTAAGAAAGACATGCCCAGATGTGATACAGCCTGGATTTGAACCAGGGACTGTAGTGACACCTCTTACACTGAGACCGCTGTGCCACTTGCTTAACTCTTAGCCAAGAGAAATTGGCATGTATAGTATTAATATTAGCCCTCTGATTACAATGAAGAGCAGTGGCTCTGTTCTGGGCCAGCTGCAGCTTAACTAGGTCTTTCTTTGCAGCACTTGACCATATGTGACTAATTTCAGGAAACTAGGCGTATGTCGCGCAGCACTACTTCACAGGAGAGTTTGAACGTAATTTTTTTTTTTTATCAAAATGCGTTTTTTGGCAGAAATGCCTTCTGGAACATGTGAACTTTCATGTGCGTTAATAACAAACTTGTATGCCATTTGTGAATACGAATAAAATTGTTATATTACAAGCCTAGTTGGTTTAGCCACAGAAAAACTCAGCAACCTTCCCGCTAGCCATGATTGGCTGAGATAATGAGTGGGCTGGACATCTATAGAGATGAGTTTTGATTGGTCTGTCACAAAGCATTTAAATCAGTGGAATTAGAGTATGATAGCTAAGGAGATGGAGAAAACATCTGTCTCTGGGCTACTTCTTCAAACTAAGGGCAACAATCCCCATGTCACGATCTTCATTAGGGACGGACCAAGGCGCAGCGAGGTATCCAGTATACATACTTTATTTGTTTACGTAACTGGGAAAATAACAAACAACGAACGAAAATCGTAACAACGGAACATATAATAAACACTTAAGCTAAGAACCGAACATCAAACAATAACCCACAAAACTCTAGTGAAAACCACAAACATATATATGGTTCCCAATTAGAGGTAACGACACTCAGCTGCCTCTAACTGGGAACCATTAACCCAACATAGAAAACACACCTAGAACTCAAAACCCTCCTAAACCAAAAACGAAACTCAACACGCCAGCCTGAACTCAGGCCTGGACGTGACACCCCAGCTTACAATTGGCTCATTCATCCCCCTCCTCTCCCCTGTAACTATTCCCCAGGTTGTTGCTGTAAATGAGAATGTGTTCTCAGTCAACTTACCTGGTAAAAAATCGATAAAATAAATACAGTTGAAGTCGGAAGTTTACATACACTTAGGTTGGAGTCATTAAAACTCGTTTTTCAACCACTCCACAAATGTCTTGTTAACAAACTATAGTTTTGGCAAGTCGGTTAGGACATCTACTTAGTAAGTAATTTTTCCAACAATTGTTTACCGACAGATTATTTCACTTATAATTCATTGTATCACAATTCCAGTGGGTCAGAAGTTTACATACACTAAGTTGACTGTGCCTTTAAACAGCTTGGAAAATTCCAGAAAATTATGTTGTGGCTTTAGAAGCTTCTGATAGTCTAACTGACATCCTTTGAGTCAATTGGAGGTGTACCTGTGAATGTATTTCAAGGCCTACCTTCAAACTCAGTGCCTCTTTGCTTGAAATCATGGGAAAATCAAAAGACATCAGCCAAGACTTCTTGTAGACCTCCACAACTCTGGTTCATCCTTGGGAGCAATTTCCAAACGCCTGAAGGTACCACGTTCCTCTGTACAAACAATAGTACGCAAGTATAAACACCATGGGACCACGCAGCCGTCATACCGCTCATGAAGAAGACGCATTCTGTCTCCTAGAGATGAACGTACTTCGGTGCGAAAAGTGCAAATCAATCCCAGAACAACAGCAAAGGACCTTGTGAAGATGCTGGAGGAAACAGGTACAAAAGTATCTATATCCACAGTAAAACGAGTCCTATATCGACATAACCTGAAAGGCCGCTCAGCAAGAAAGAAGCCACTGCTCCAAAACCACCATAAAAAAACGATGATCATACTAAGATCATACTTTTTGGAGAAATGTCCTCTGGTCTGATGAAACAAAAATAGAACTGTTTGGCCATAATGACCATCGTTATGTTTGGAGGAAAAAGGGGGAGGCTTGCAAGCCGAAGAACACCATCCCAACCATGAAGCACGGGGGTGACAGCATCTTGTTGTGGGGTTGCTTTGCTGCAGGAGGGAGTGGTGCACTTCACAAAATAGATGGCATCATGAGGAGGAAAATGATGTGGATATATTGAAGCAACATCTCAAGACATCAGTCAGGAAGTTAAAGCTTGGTCGCAAATCGGTCTTCCAAATGGACAATGACCCCAAGCATACTTCCAAAGTTGTGGCAAAATTGCTTAAGGACAACAAAGTCAAGGTATTGGTATGGCCAACACAAAGCCCTGACCTCAATCCTATAGAAAATGTGTAGGCAGAACTGAAGAAGCGTGTGCGAGCAAGGAGGCCTACAAACCTGATTCAGTTACACCAGCTCTGTCAGGAGGAATGGGCCAAAATTAACCCAACTTATTGTGGGAAACTTGTGGAAGTCTACCCGAAATGTTTGACCCAAGTTAAACAATTTAAAGGCAATGCTACCAAATACTAATTGAGTGTATGTAAACTTCTGACCCACTGGGAATGTAATGAAAGAATTAAAAGCTGAAATAAATCCTTCTCTCTACTATTATTCTGATATTTCACATTCTTAAAATAAAGTGGTGATCCTAACTGACCTAAGAGGGAATTTCTACTTGGATTAAATGTCAGGAATTGTGATGAAATAAGTTTAAATGTATTTTGCTAAGGTGTATGTAAACTTCCGATTTCAACTGTAAGTAAATAAAACAATGGCATCTGTCATTCCGTGACAGAGAGGGAGAAGCGTCCATCCATGTGTACGGGTAAGATAGTCTAGCTAGCTACATTTTCAGATATTACACATATGCATATTTGATCAGAAAGTCATGTTCATTTCAAGTTAAAGTGTACTGTTAGCTAGCTAGCTAATGTTAGCTAGCTGCCTCGCTAGCCAACATTATCTGTATGATCTTTGTATTAATATATAAAAAAGAGCCATTTGCTTTGCTAGTTATAGCCTAATGTTAGCAAGCTATCATTGAACCTGGTTGGTTAGCTACATACAGATTCATACAGGGTAGTAACGTCATGAATTGTTTAGCTAGCTAGCTACATGTGTTAACAAAAGACTCCACTATGCAAGTATCCATTTCATGATGTCACTGCGACAGCTGTTGATAGACGTAGCTGGTAAATTCTATCTACTCTGATTTCAGAGCACTCTCGTCTGAGTGTGCCAGAGAGCAGAATAACTGACGAATTTACGAACTCTCAACACCAGTTGAATATGGCCTGAGTCAGTAAACAAAATAGCGTAAATTATTGCCAGCAGCACAGTTGCAGTCACCAACGGTAAGGATAACATAAGCCTAATCTGCTGTTGTCACATTTGTGTCTGGAAGTAGCTAGCAAGCTAGCCAACATTAGCCAGTTAGCTTTGCCTCCAGAACAGCGTGTATTCCTTTGGGCATGGATTCTACAAAGAGTCAAAAGCATTCCACAGGGATGTTGGCCCATGTTGACTCCAATGCTTAACCAGTGCCTGTAATCTGGTTCCGTTTATTAATCAACCTACCAGGAAGTTTACAAATACTCTGCTTTTCTTGTTCCACAGGGATGTCCACAGGGATGTCCACAGGGATGTCCACAGGGATGTTGGTCCATACTGACACAATGGCATCACGCAGATGCTGTAGATCGGATGGCGGTATATTCATACTGCGATCAACCCTTTCCATCTCATCCGAAAGACAATCTATTGGCTTTGGTGAGCAACAATGTTCAGATACGATGTGGTGTTCAGTCGTTGCTTAGTTGGTATCATCACCTCCACCATCCTGTACCGTTGACACCAGGCAGGATGGGTCCATGAACTAATGCTCTTTATGCCAAATCCTGACTCTGACATCAGCATGACGCAACAGGAACTGGGATTCGTCGGACCAGGCCTTGCACCGATGATCATACCACTTAGGTCACAGGTTTTGCCCATTCTAACGTTCAATCAAACAGTAACTATGCCAGTCTGCTTTATATAGGAAGCCACGGCCATGTGACTCACTGTCTGTAGAAGCTATCCATTTTCGTGAACGGGGTGGTGTACCTAATAAAGAGAATGCCAAGAGAGAATGCCAAGAGAGAATGCCAAGAGTGTGCAAAGTTGTCATCAAGGCAAAGGGTGGCTACTTTGAAAAATCGAACATCTAAAATATATTTTGATTTGTTTAACACTTTTTTGGTTACTATATGATTCCACATGTGTTATTTATAGTTTTGATGTCTTCACTATTATTCTACAATGTAGAAAATAATAAAAATAAAGAAAAAGCCTTGAATGAGTAGGTGTGTCCAAACTTTTGACTGGTACTGTGTATATAATGAAATGTACATAGTAAAGACTTTTGTGATCTCCCCTTATCTGCAAGCATGGCCAATGGCAACCACATACACCTTATTGATATGTAAATTAAACCAACCAATAGGAATACATACACATCAAGTACATATTTCTGCAGTGGCAAGTGGAAACATAAACAACCATGTTACATTAGCATACATTAGTGTACAGTGTAACCCATGTCGGAGGGAGAAACGCCAAGTAGCGTTTACAATCCTCTGTGATTTCTGAGAGTCTTCATGATCATTCCTCCTTACACTGTTCGAATGGGATGTGATGTGACCTATATTAGCTGTGAAAAGATCACTGCTCCCCTCCTGTTTACGAGACTCTTGTTCTGTCACTGTGTGATAGTATATGTGTAATCCTTTCCACCGCGGTGACAGAGATGGCAGAGAGGTCCAGGAGTCACTTACAGAGAACCACTTAAAACTCACCTCATGTAAGAGCAACGAGCTTGAAGAGTAACGGGCATGAATAATCACCACGCTGCTGATGGTGGTGAATAATTGGAAAAGAAACACACAAAGCAAATGTGAATATGAATTGTATGCACACACATGCACATGTGCACATACACACATATGGACACACACACATACACACACACCACGCACACACAAATCCCGCAAAGATCCACCATTACATTCTACAAGAATTGATTGATTGCTTCTGTGGACAGGTGTCTTTTATACAGGTAACAAACTGAGATTAGGAGCACTCCCTTTAAGAGTGTGCTCCTAATCTCAGCTCGTTACCTGTATAAAAGACACCTGGGAGCCAGAAATCTTTCTGATTGAGAGGGGGTCAAATACTTATTTCCCTCATTAAAATGCAAATCAATTTATAACATTTTTCACATGCGTTTTTCTGGATTTTTTTTGTTGTTATTCTGTCTCTCACTGTTCAAATAAACCTACCATTAAAATGATAGACTGATCATTTCTTTGTCAGTGGGCAAATGTACAAAATCAGCAGGGGATCAAATACTTTTTTCCCTCACTGTATTTCAATCTAATTTAAATATCTAGGCCTATGTAGACTTTAGACTTACCGTGTTTTAATCTCGCTTTTCATTTTAAGCATTTTTTTGTCCATCGCTTTTTCTTTTGGAAAGGCATTGGCATTTGTAGTCAACGTCATTCTCAAATTATCAGAGGTCATAGAGAGACACCTTGATTCTATGTTTTCTGAGTTTTCAAGTGCAACTTTACTAGAGATTGTTTTTTTAGAAACAGCTAGGAGATTTAACAATGCTCCTACGAAGGTTCTAACGATAAACTTGAGCCTTAAGACGTTTTTGGGAAAGTGGGCCCAGATGTGCTTTGTTTAGGGGGGACCACGTTCTCTATATCCTCCTATATCTGCAGAGCAGGCTAAAACAAAGGGTCGGGTTTGATGCCATAGACAACAAAACAGCTTGGAACGACAGCCTAGAGTAGCATATTACCCTTTACACACATGCAGGCACGCACACACACCCACCCACCCACCCACCCTCCTCTAGGCTAGTTATGTGCTGCAGTAAGCCATTCATCTGGATAATGAAGCCTATGTTGTGTCTGTTAGTGATAGCACATCTACCTTGGCCCGGCTGGCAGATGCATCAGCTCAGAGGAAGACACACGGCGTGTGATGGGCTGAGTCAGCAGCGCCACCTGACAGATACACGGATAGCCGTCTCCAAACTAATACATACATAGACGTGTGTGTGGACACACAGAAATGCACACGCACACACACATGCACACACACACCAAGCAGAGCCAGGAGGACACTCATCTCTCACAGCTACAAGAAAGGTCATAAAGAACCAAAGAAAATATATGGGGGATTAGAAATTATGCAGACGATTACATTGATAGAAGCCACAATCTATCTGCAATATTAAAGCTGATCTACCCCCCTAAAAAAATAAAAAATTATAATAAAAATAAAGAAGTAATGAAGTAGTGAAGGGAAAGAGAGGGAAGAACAGAGGAAAATAAAACAGGTGAGAGAGATGTATTGTTACAGGAGTGAGAGAAGACATGGAGGATAGGAGAGGAGTAGAGGGAAGGCTGAGAGGGATGTAGGCCATTGTTACAGGAGTGAGAGAGAAGACATGGAGGATAGGAGAGGAGTAGAGGGAAGGCTGTAGGCTATAACACAGCTTATCACCTGAAGGCTATAACACAGCTTATCACCTCTCTGCTGCACGGTATCCCAAGGTAGGCTGCTATAACACAGCTCATCACCTCTCTGCTGCACGGTAGCCCATCAAGGTAGGCTGCTATAACACAGCTCATCTCCTCTCTGCTGCACGGTAGCCCATCAAGATTGTCTGAAGACACTGAAGGGATAGACATTATGCCAGAGAAGAGGCAACCCTACCCCCTTTTCCTCCCTCCATCATCTCCACCACTTCATCTCTCTGTCATGCCTTGGCACTGACATCCCTTTTGGGCTTGATGACACCCATTCATTACCACAAGGGTGTGTGTGCTTGTGCATGTGCGTGCATGTTTTGTGTGTGTAAGCGGTTGCGTGCATTTTCGTATGCGGCCACACTACCTTGCAATCACCTCCACGGTTTCCCAATTACCTCCTGTCTAATTGATGTTGGACATATTAAAGGTAATGAGGCGTCCGCCCATCTGTTGAGTTAGAGTTACAGAGCTGTACAGAGCAGTTCCTATGAGGGAATTATCATTGATAGGGTGAGCCAAGACAAAGCTGCAAGGACAGAGCCATAGAAAGACTAAGGAGAGAGAGAGAGAGAGAGAGAGAGAGAGAGAGAGAGAGAGAGAGAGAGAGAGAGAGAGAGAGAGATGAAGGACAAAGAGAGAGAAAGGGGAATAGAGAGGGAAAGACAGATGAAGGATAAAGAGAGAGAGAGAGAGAGAGAGATCTAGAGAGAGAAAAAAGAGAGAGATGGGGAAAGACTGAGGAATGAGAGGGAAAGAGAGACAAAGAAGAGAACTGTTACCACCAAGCCAACTCTCTCTCCCTCTCTCTCTCTCTCTGTCCATCTCACTCTCTCTGCTTCTCTTTTTCTCTCCCTGCAATCAAAGACAAGCCTTCACGTCATGTCACTATTTTCTTCTCCCATACATCTTGCATCCCTTTTATGGCAGTCATATTTCAACTATATGGCTCGATATATGGCAGGTATATATATATATATATATATATATATATATATATATATATACTGGATAACATATGATTAACGAGGCTCAACCAGCTCTGTACATCGAATAAATTATAAATATATATATTTTATAGACTTATATACTTCACAGTGCCAGTTTTATTTGAGATGGCAGTTGGTTGGTTGCTGCTGGCCAGCGTTAGTGGTTTTGAGTAAGCAGGCGCCAGTGGAGTCTAGTTACAGCTCTCGTCTCCCTTTGTTGTGGCTTCATCCCCAGTGACTTATCAAAGGGAGAGCCTCTGGACAGAACCAAAGTCACAGCTAGTGTGTGTGTGTTGTGTGTATACATGTGTATGAGTGTGTACATGTGCGTGTGTCCTCTTTGCCTTCATGTGCCTTTGAGTTTGTACTTATGAAAGTATGTGTGTGTGTGTGTGTGTGTGTGTGTGTGTGTGTGTGTGTGTGTGTGTGTGTGTGTGTGTGTGTGTGTGTGTGTGTGTGTACACGTTTTACTATACTTGTTAGTACCAGAAGTCCTCACAAGAATAGTAAACCAACTAAAATTCTTAGAAGGGAGGGCATTTTGCCGGTCATCACTTGTAAAGAGGCTATTTTCGCTAAGAGGTTAGGGTTAGAATTAGGGTTAGAGGTTACGGTTAGGGGTTAGGGTTAGAATTAGGGTTAGAGGTTAGGGTGTTAGGGAAAATAGGCTTTTGAATGGGAATCAATTGTTTGTCCCTAAAAAGTCCTCACAAGTATAGTAAGATGTGTGGGTGCGTGTGCATGTATCTGTCAGTGTGTGTTTGTGTGTGTGTGTACCTCTGTGCATATATCCACACATGTCTGTTAGAGTTGAATGTCATCTAGTCCCTGTGTGTGATGCTGTGCCGTGTGGTGCTCTGCCGTTTTCTCCTGTGTTCTGCGGTGCTCTGCTGTGGTCTGCTGTGCTCTGCCGTGTTCTCCTGTGTTCTGCGGTGCTCTGCTGTGCTCTGCCGTGCTCTGCCATGCTTTGCTGTGCTCTGCTGTGCCCGGTGGTGCTCTGCTGTGCTCAATGGTGCTCTGCGGTGCTCTGCGGTGCTCTGCTGTGCTCGGTGGTGCTCTGGTGTGCTCTGCTGTACTCGGTGGTGCTCTGCTGTGCTCGGTGGTGCTCTGCTGTGCTCTGCTGTACTCGGTGGTGCTCTGCTGTGCTCTGCTGTGCTCGGTGGTGCTCTGGTGTGCTCTGGTGTGCTCTGCTGTGCTCTGTTGTACTCGGTGGTGCTCTGCTGTGCTCGGTGGTGCTCTGCTGTGCTCGGTGGTGCTCTGTTGTGCTCTGCTGTGCTCAGTGGTGCTCTGCTGTGCTCTGCCGTGTTCTGCTGGGCTCTGCCGTGCTCTGCTGGGCTCTGCTGTGCTCGGTGGTGCGGTGCGCTATAGGTAATTACTCTCTGGGGTCTCGTGCCTCCCTCCCTGGTCTCTGTAACTCCACTCAGACAACAGCAGAGCAGAGAGGGACCAGTGATGGCTGCTTCTGGCCCCAGGGTCAGGGTTACATACACATACATGAACCAATATCAACTACAATCTCATTTTCTACCGGAGAGGGTACACAATACATTCAATACTTCACACAAAACATACACATACTGAGGTGCATAATGTGCTGAGTGCAAGCTTCACGCAGCACAGACAACACCCAATCTACACATTCCCACAGCAACATGGGATGGAAACCTGCTTAGAATACGTCACCCCCACCCCATCTGATGTGATCCTCATGACCTGGCGCCGACAGAGATGGCTGCCTCGCTTCACGTTCTCAGGAAACTATGCAGTATTTTGTTTTTTTATGTATTACTTCTTACATTGTTACCCCAGGAAATATTACGTTTTCTTACATACAACCGAGAGGAACTATTGGCTATAAGATCAACGTCAACTTACCAACATTACGACCAGGAATACGACTTTCCCGAAGCGGATCCTCTGTTTGGTCCACCAACCAGGACAATAGACTGGATCCCAGCCGGCGACTCAAAACAACGGCGGCGCCGGAGAAGGGGGAAACGCGGCGGTCTTTTGGTCAGGCTACGTAGACAGGCACATCGTGCACCTCTCCCGAGTATTTTACTTGCCAATGTCCAGTCTCTGGACAACAAGGTGGATGAAATACGAGCAAGAGTTGCCTTCCAGAGAGACATCAGCGACTGCAACGTTCTTTGCTTCACGGAAACATGGCTCACTCAGAACACGTTATCTGAGTCGGTACAGCCACATGGTTTCTCCACGCATCACGCCGACAGGAACAAGCATCTATCTGGTAAGAAGAAGGGCGGGGGTGTGTGTCTTATGATTAACGAGACGTGGTGTGATCATAACAACATACAGGAACTCAAGTCCTTTTGCTCACCTGACATAGAATTCCTTACAATCAAATGCCGACCGCATTATCTACCAAGAGAATTCTCCTCGATTATAATCACAGCCGTGTACATCCCCCCTCAAGCTGACACATCGACGGCACTGAAAGAAATCCATTGGACTCTATGTAAACTGGAAACCACATATCCTGAGGCTGCATTTATTGTGGCTGGGGATTTTAATAAGGCTAATTTGAAAACAAGGCTCCCTAAATTTTATCAGCATATTGAATGTGCCACCGGGCTGGTAAAATCCTAGATCATTGTTATTCCAACTTCCGTGATGCATACAAGGCTATTCTCCGCCTCCTTCGCAAGTCTGACCATGACTCCATTTTGTTGCTCCCAGCCTACAGACAGAAACTAAAACAGGAAACGCTCGTTCTCAGGTCTGTTCAACGCTGGTCCGATCAATCTGATTCCACGCTGCAAGATTGCTTCGAGCACGTGGACTGGGATATGTTCCGGATAGCATCGGACAACAACATTGATGTATACGCTGATTCGGTGAGCGAGTTTATTAGCAAGTGCATTGGTGATGTTGTACCCATAGCAACTATTAAAACCTTCCCCAACCAGAAACCGTGGATTGATGGCAGCATTCGGTGAAACTGAAAGCGCGAACCACTGCTTTTAACCAGGGTAAGGCTACCGGAAACATGACTGAATACAAACAGTGTAGCTATTCCCTCTGCAAGGCAATCAAACAAGTTAAGCGTCAATTTAGAGACAAAGTAGAGTTACAATTCAATGGCTCAGACACAAGAGGAATGTGGCAGGGTCTACAGTCAATCATGGACTACAAAAAGAAAACCAGCCCCGTCGCGGACCACGACGTCCTGCTCCCAGACAAACTAAACAACTTCTTTGCTCACTTTGAGGACAATACAGTGCCACCGACACGGCCCGCTACCAAAACCTGCGGTTTTATACAGTGCCACCTTCACCGCAGCCAACGTGAGTAAAACATTTAAATGTGTTAACCATCGCTAGGCTGATGGCCCAGATGGCATCCCTGGCCATGTCCTCAGAGCATGCGCAGACCAGCTGGCTGGTGTGTTTACGGACATTTTCAATCAGTCCCTATCCCAGTCTGCTGTTCCCACATGCTTCAAGAGGGTCACTATTGTTCATGTTCCCAAGAAAGCTAAGGTAACTGAGCTAAATGACTATCGCCCCGTAGCACTCACTTCCGTCATCATGAAGTGCTTTGAAAGACTAGTCAAGGATCATATCACCTCCATCCTGCCAGACACCCTGGACCCACTCCAATTTGCTTACCGTCCCAATAGGTCCAAAGACCAAGCAATCGCAATCAAACTGAATACTGCCCTAACCCATCTGGACAAGAGGAATACCTATGTAAGAATGCTGTTCATCGACTACAGCTCAGCATTTAACACCATAATACCCTCCAAGCTCGTCACTAAGCTCGAGACCCTAGGTCTCGACCCAGCCCTGTGCAACTGGGTCCTGGACTTCCTGACGGGCCGGCCCCAGGTGGTGAGGGTAAGAAACAACATCTCCACCCCACTGATCCTCAACACCCCCACAAGGGTGCGTTCTCAGCCCTCTCCTGTACTCCCTGATTACCCATGACTGCGTGGCCAAGCACGCATCCACCTCAATCATCAAGTTTGCTGACGACACTACAGTGGTAGGCTTGATTACCAACAACGACGAGACAGCCTACAGGGAGGAGGTGAGGGCCCTCGGAGTGTGGTGTCAGGCAACCTCTCACTCAACGTCAACAAAACAAAGGAGATGATCGTGGACTTCAGGAAACAGGAGAGGGAGCACCCCCCTATCCACATCGACGGGACAGCAGTGGAGAAGGTGGAAAGTTTTAAGTTCCTCGGCGTACACATCACGGACAAACTGAAATGGTCCACCCACACAGACAGCGTGGTGAAGAAGGCGCAACAGCGCCTCTTCAACCTCAGGAGGCTGAAGAAATTCGGCTTGTCACCAAAATCACTCACAAACTTTTACAGATGCACAATCGAGAGCATCCTGTCGGGCTGTATCACCGCCTGGTACGGCAACTGCTCCGCCCACAACCGTAAGGCTCTCCAGAGGGTGGTGAGGACTGCACAACGCATCACCGGGGGTAAACTACCTGCCCTCCAGGACACCTACACCACCCGATGTCACAGGAAGGCCAAAAAGATCATCAAGGACAACAACCACCCGAGCCACTGCCTGTTCACCCCGCTATCATCCAGAAGGCGAGGTCAGCACAGGTGCATCAAAGCTGGGACCGAGAGACTGAAAAACAGCTTCTATCTCAAGGCCATCAGACTGTTAATCCCCATCCCTAACATTGAGTGGCTGCTGCCAACATACTGACTTAAATCTCTAGCCACTTTAAATAATAGGAATTAGATGTAACAAATGTATCACTAGCCACTTTAAACAATTTTGTATATAATGTTTACATATCCGACATTACTCATCTCATATGTATATACTGTACTCCATACTGTCACGTCCAGGCCAGAGTTTTAGGCTGGCGTGTTTAGGTTTCGTTTTTGGTGTAGGGTTTTTGAGTTCTAGGTGTTCTATTTCTATGTTGGGGTAATGGTTCCCAATTAGAGGCAGCTGTGTGTCGTTGTCTCTAATTGGGAACCATATATATGTTTGGGGTTTTCATTTAGGTTTTGGTGGGTTATTGTTGATGCATAGCTTTGTTTGTATTGTCAGTCTATGTTTAAGTTACGATCTTTGTTCATTTTGTTATTTTGCCCAGTTACGTTTCGTTTTAATAAACATGTATACTGGATGCCTCGCTGCGCCTTGGTCTGTCCCACATGAAGATCGTGACAGAATAACCCACCAAATAAAGACCAAGCAGCGAGAGACCCGAGAGTACTGGACCTGGGAGGAGGAATTATTTAGGGACGGACCCTGGGCCCAGCCTGGAGAGTATCTTCGGCCAAGAGAGGAGCTGGAAGCAGCGGCGGCGGAGCGACGCAGGTGTGAGAAGCTATACGGAGCATGGGATCCGGAGAGAGAAAAGTTCATTGGAACTCGCCTGGCACGGAAGCCCGAAGGCAGCCCCAAAAAACCTTTGGGGGGGGCACACGAGGAGGTTGGCCGGTTCAGGAGGGACTCCTGAGCCAACTCCTCGTGCTTTGTGGAGAGAGCGTTGGGGAGAGCGGCGCACTGGTAAGACGCCGTGCTATGCAGTTTTGCGCGCGGTGTCTCCAGTGCGCGTTCATAGGCCGGTGCTAGAGATTCCAGCTCCACTCATCTGTCAGGGGAGGGTGAGTGTGCAGCCTGGAAGGGTGGTGCCGGCTCAGCGCTCCTGGTCTCCGGTGCCCCTCCTTGGACCAGGATATCCTGCACCGGTTCTGCGTGCAGTATCTCCGGTGCGTGTCCAGAGCCCGGTGTGTGAGATTCCAGCGCCACTCATCTGTCAGGGGAGGGTGAGTGTGCTACCTGGGAGAGTGGTGCCGGCTCTGCGTGCTAGGGCTCCAGTACACCTTCTGGGACCAAGATATCCTGCACCGGTTCTGCGTGTGGGATCTCCGGTTCGCATCCACAGCCCAGTACGTGCTGTTCCGGTTCCGCGCTCCAGGATCCCTGTGCCCGTCGTGGACCCAGCACATTCTGTTCCACGTTCCAGGATTCCTGTTCTACGCTCAAGGATTCCTGTGCCCGTCGGGAACCCAGCACGTCCTGTTCCTGCTCCCCGCACCAGAGTGCGCGTTATGAGCCCAGTACGGTCGGTTCCTGCTCTCCGCACCAGAGTGCGCGTTATGAGCCCAGTACGGCCGGTTCCTACTCCCCGCACCAGAGTGCGCGTTATGAGCCCAGTACGGCCGGTTCCTGCTCCCCGCACCAGAGTGCGCGTTATGAGCCCAGTACGGCCGGTTCCTGGTCCCCGCACCAGAATGCGCGTTATGAGCCCAGTACGGCCGGTTCCTGCTCCCCGCACTAGAGTGCGCGTTATGAGCCCAGTACGGCCGGTTCCTGCTCCCCGCACCAGAGTGCGCTATTTGAGCCCAGTACGGCCGGTTCCTGCTCCCCGCACCAGAGTGCGCTATTTGAGCCCAGTACGGCCGGTTCCTGCTCCCCGCACCAGAGGGCCAGTGTGCTTCCCCTGTCCAGGTTCGCCAGTGAGGGTCCCCTGTCCAGGTCCGCCAGTGAGGGTCCCCAGTCCGGAGCCGCCAGTGAGGGTCCCCAGTCCGGGGCCGCCAGTGAGGGTCCCCTGTCCGGGGCCGCCAGTGAGGGTCCCCAGTCCAGCAAATGGCCCAGGGCCTCCGGTGCGTGACTTCGGACCAGCACGGCCAGCACCGGAGCCGCCACCTGGGATCAAAGACCCATTCAAGACCCCCATGGACTTTTGGGTTGCGCGGTCGAGTCCGCACCTTTGGGGGTACTGTCACGCCCAGGCCAGAGTTTTAGGCTGGCGTGTTTAGGTTTCGTTTTTGGTGTAGGGTTTTTGAGTTCTAGGTGTTCTATTTCTATGTTGGGGTAATGGTTCCCAATTAGAGGCAGCTGTGTGTCGTTGTCTCTAATTGGGAACCATATATATGTTTGGGGTTTTCATTTAGGTTTTGGTGGGTTATTGTTGATGCATAGCTTTGTTTGTATTGTCAGTCTATGTTTAAGTTATGATCTTCGTTCATTTTGTTATTTTGCCCAGTTACGTTTCGTTTTAATAAACATGTATACTGGATGCCTCGCTGCGCCTTGGTCTGTCCCGCATGAAGATCATGACACATACCATCTACTGCATCTTGCCTACGCCGGTCAGCCATCGCTCATCCATATATTTATATGTACATACTCGTATTCATTCCTTTACTCTTGTGTGTATAAGGTAGTTGTTGTTAGATGACTTGTTAGATACTACTGCATGGTCGGAACTAGAAGCACAAGCATTTCGCTACACTCGCATTAACATCTGCTAACCATGTGTATGTGACAAATACAATTTGATTTGATTTGAACACCATTGTCTCGGAGGCCCTTTGCGTGGTTCTTACTGTCATTCACAGTCACACACTGTGACATCAGCTCCCTTCGCCTCCAACAGCAGGTGAACAGATCACTCTGTTACTGAACTTATCACTGTCACACAGTGGTTAGTCGCAAATGGCATACTATCCCCTATATAGTCCACTATTTTTGACCAGATCTCCCTATGTACTATATAGGGAATAGGGTGCTGTTAGTGACTCCCAGGTGATCGCTAACCCTACAGTGCCACCAATCAAAAGCCATTATCCAAACTGTTTTACGGATGCAGATTTTAAACACAGTATGCTGTTCAGTAATTTAAAGAGGACAAGACAGGTACAGAAAAACAGTACTAAAACCCTTACTATAACTCTACAATGTTCAAAGCTGTTCTGAGGGGTCATTCTCTGATACAAGGTGACATGAGGGTCTATTTTGCGTTACCCTGCTTAACAATAACCACGTGTGAGTGAAGGAGGGTGCCTTTGAACTGTGAAGTGAAGTAACGTTGCTCTATATGGATGGGTAGATACATAGTAAATCGTGCTCCAGGAAATGGGAGGAGGCAGGCCAGTTCCCAGAAAGCACTTCTGGATGCCACGTGGATGAGATTAGCGCCTTCACCTCTGAACCCATAGATAAAAGACAGGCAGGGAGAGAAGGATAAGTGGCGAATGAGTGAGAGGGAGAGACAGACAATGACTAACGGGGGCAGGAAGAAAGAGATGGAAAGGGGGAAAGAAAGAGAGGAAGATTAGAATGATAGAGGGAGGTAGAGAAAGGTGGAGGGAGGGAGAGGGGTGAGAAGTAGAGAAGGGGTGGGAGGCAGTGAGCCAGAAATCCACAGCTTCAAAGCTGATCAAATTTTACAGTTGACTTATCCCTTTCTCAGTGCCTTGAAATAGCCAAACAATTTTACAATCATCCAACACATTAACCTTTCGCAAGTCAGAGTGAGTCACTGTCCATAATGGTTCGATGAGGCGCTTTGCATGCCTGATCAAATGAAGGAAGATAATTGCTCTTTCAGGGGGCGAGACAAAAAAAGGAAAGAGGGAGGGAGGGAGGGAGGGAGGGAGGGAGGGAGGGAGGGAGGGAGGGAGGAAAGGAGAGGAGTGATGTGGTTGCCCATTGTACTCCTCTCTGGGCTCTGCCCATCACTGTGAGGTATGATAGAGTTAGTGGGTCCCGGACCCATACTTAACATTTCCTCAGGTGAGAAGTGAGCGGGGGAGCGCGTTAGACGGATGTGGAGGAGCAGAGAGAGAGACAGAGAGAGAGCGAGAGAGTGAGTCTGACAGACAAACCAACCTGCACATGTCCTCTATGCCATTGTTATTGTTATTGTCTATTGTATGGTTACGTCATGCCAATAAAGCAATTTGAATTGAATTGCAGAGAGAGAGAGAGAGAGAGAGAGAGAGAGAGAGAGAGAGAGAGAGAGAGGGGGAGATAGTAAACACGTTCTTAACAGAAGATGTGGCTTAAATGAAGGCTTTTAACCACATGGGGAATTGGTGTTTCTGTGTTCACAGCGTTAGTGAACTGTAATCGGTTAAGGTTAACAGGCATTTGTAGCAATCGTATTAGGTTTGAGTTACTCTAATTATCAGAATAGAAAATGCAATTACTGCCACATAGATAGATTGAGAGAGGGACGGAGAATGAAAAATACAGAGAGGGATGTAGGGACAAGGAGGGCTGTAGAGAGAGAGAGATTAACAGGGGGGTGGAGAATGAGCATGAGAAACAGAGCAAGATAAAGGAGAGAAAGGAAGCATAGAAAGAGGCCTCTTTCAGTTAATTAGCCAGCCCGCTAAGGGTCCTGGGAGAATTCCCCCTTCTGCTACACCATACAGACCCAGGGGCCGTAGGTGAAATAATATGCATGGCCATAAGGCTCACAACCAAGGATTGTCATACCACACAGTGTCATCAGTCACAGAAAAAAGGACACACAGGTCAGAGGCTGAGCTCCGCTCTTGCTCTCCACTCTCCGCTCTGCCCGTTCTCCGCTCGCTCTCTGCTCGTTCTCCGCTCGCTCTTTGCTCATTCTCCGCTCGCTCTCTGCTCGTTCTCCGCTCGCTCTCTGCTCTCTCCTCTCTCCTCTGCTCTCTCCTCTCTCCTCTGCTCTCTCCTCTCTCCTCTGCTTGCTCCGCCCGCTCTCTGCTCTCTCCTCTCTCCTCTCTCCTCTGCTCTCTCCTTTCTCCTCTGCTCTCTCCTTTCTCCTCTGCTCATTCTCCGCTCGCTCTCTGCTCTCTCCTCTCTCCTCTGCTCTCTCCTCTCTCCTCTGCTCTCTCCTCTCTCCTCTGCTTGCTCTGCTCACTCTCTGCTCTCTCCTCTCTCCTCTCTCCTCTGCTCTCTCCTCTCTCCTCTGCTCTCTCCTCTCTCCTCTGCTTGCTCCGCTCGCTCTCTGCTCTCTCCTCTCTCCTCTCTCCTCTCTCCTCTCTCCTCTGCTCTCTCCTTTCTCCTCTGCTCTCTCCTTTCTCCTCTGCTCATTCTCCGCTCGCTCTCTGCTCTCTCCTCTCTCCTCTGCTCTCTCCTCTCTCCTCTGCTTGCTCCACTCGCTCTCTCCTCTCTCCTCTCTCCTCTCTCCTCTGCTCGTTCTCCTCTCTCCTCTGCTCGTTCTCCGCTCGCTCTCTGCTCGTTCTACGCTCGCTCTCTGCTCGTTCTACGCTCGCTCTCTGCTCGTTCTCCGCTCGCTCTCTGTTCTCTCCTCTCTCCTCTGCTTGCTCTCTCCTCTCTCCTCTGCTCGTTCTCCGCTCGCTCTCTGCTCTCTCCTCTGCTCGTTCTCCGCTCGCTCTCTGCTCGTTCTCCGCTCACTCTCTGCTCTCTCCTCTCTCCTCTGCTTGCTCTCCTTCTTGCATCGCCTTCCTCTGCTCTTCCTCCCTCTCCCTCTTCTTCTTCTTCTACTTCTTCTTCCAGTGATGTAATGGTACCCCCTCTTCTTCTCTTGCTCTCTTTCCCCTTCTCCTCTCCTCCCCTCTCTGTCATAAACAGCTTTCCCTTTGTGTGTGAGTCAATTAGAGAGCCCTTTGGTTTGATTTATAGAGCCAGCTTCCTATGGCCTAATGGATTGCTGTGAATTAATATGCATTTTCTCATGTGTGTGATAAATTATAGAGTTGGGAGACAATAGAGGTCACAGTAGTAGAGTCCTGGTGTTTAGTCAGCTCCACGAGCCCACCACTTTAAATCTTCACTGGAGGAAGGGCCATCAATTACAAATGTTTAGGCATAATGTATAGGCCTAATGGATTATGAACAATAATAGGACTGAGCTGGGCTCATTGAGCTCTTTCAATATTTTTCACATTGAGTAGACAAGAACGAGAGGTTAATGCAGACGGATTGGAACTACTGATTACGACCGTCTCATGCACTAAATAATAATATTGTATGTGGGCTATTCCACGGAAACAGAGTGACACTGAGACTCAGATTTGTCCATTTAAAATGCATCTCAAACAAAAAATGATGATTGCAAAGTTAAACAAACCAACTCTATGCACAAGGACTACTTTTAACAATTTTCACTGAACATTTCACAAAAACACATTTCCACTGAAAATGTAAAAACTATATATTTACTTGAAGAACAGTGCAGATGCAAAGTTTGGTAACAGAATGACGATTTGTGCCGTCATTCTGTTCCCAAACTTTGCATCGGTACTTCTCTTCAAGTAAATGTGTTTTTGTTTGACATAAACATTTTAAAGTGCAAAATCTGAGTCTCAGTGTCACCGGTGTTACCGTAAAAATTGCCCATGTCAAAATTTGATGAAAAAATATCCTAGTGAAAAACCAAGGTGTAATTCAAACCCCCTGACACCGAGCAGAGGCAACTAGACCTGGACCTACAGGGGTTGTGAAACCACTACATCATCACATTACTGTTTCACTCCAACCTC
This sequence comes from Brachymystax lenok tsinlingensis, assembly GCA_030435695.1. NCBI lineage: Eukaryota > Metazoa > Chordata > Actinopteri > Salmoniformes > Salmonidae > Brachymystax > Brachymystax lenok. Next base: position 38,911,583 of record CM059790.1, on the reverse strand, counting down.
TATTTTTGTCGCTTCTAGTTAGGTGACACAAGGCCACTTCCGGTGTCTTGTAATTCATAAGGTCAGCCATACCTTACCCTTTCCTTCCTTCTCATAGGCTACACCATTAAAATCATTTCCATTCCTGGGAGATATGGACTAATGACAACAGGCCCTCTGGTGGTGCAGGTCCACTTAGCGTTAGCTGCAGCGGTAGCGATTAATGGTAGAACCGAGATGTATTACCCCGTTCCCATTACCCTGGAGAGTCAGAGATAATTCTCAATCTGGCCCATCTCATTAAGGTTCCCGCGTTTTACGCTCTTCATACGCTGAAACCCCCGGTAGATCTCGCCAGCCCATCACGTCCCGCCATCCGCCGCCAACCGCCCCACCGTGATGAAAAAGCCCTCCTCTAATCATTACGGCACGGTCAGTAGTATCAACTGGTTTAATAGCTAAGGAAGCCTGACAGGTGCTCTTCTTGCTAAGATTGAGGAGTGTGGGATTAATGAGGGTATTGCTGAGATTGTCATAACTCACAAAAGGACCATTAAAGTGATATTACGGAGAAGGCTCGATCAGATTTGTTTTCAACTCCAGCAAGGTGGCATTGGGCGGCACGTCATTTTTCACAGAGATTTTTAATGCCTGCGGGTCTACCGAGCCTTTCAACCACCAGAAATATATAGAGAATCTAAAAAACACTGCTGATAAGAGAAGAGAAAGAGAAAACACACACACAGAGAGAGAGAGAGAGAGAGAGAGAGAGAGAGAGAGAGAGAGAGAGAGAGAGAGAGAGAGAGAGAGAGAGAGAGAGAGACATGACAGATAGAGACAGAGACATGACAGATAGAGACAGAGACAGCGAGACAAAAAGAGTAGATAGAGAGAGACAAATAGGGGTGGGGGTGTGAGAGGTGCTGCTGAGGAGTCTTTTCTCCGTTCATACAGGACTAATAAAGGACTAGTAAAACACATTTTGTGGAGAAAACACAATTTATGTTGTTGTTTTTTTAAGCGGGTGCTGCAGCTACACCCAGCACCCCTACTTCCTGAGGCTATGCCCACCCCCATAATGCTGTGAGGGACAAACATTCTCCAGATCTTTTCAGATCCTCCTCCTGATGGACAATGAAGACCAGTGGAGTGCGTCTGCTTACTGGGACTAGACTACTTGCTGAAGATCAATTCTTATTGAAATTATTCATTATTTTCTGAACAACTGTCCAATACGTTTTAACAGATCATCTATCTCCTTTCTAAACAATTTACGTGATTACCCTCACCTGGTGATGCAAGCCCTAAATCAGGAGGAGCATGTCCAAATCCAAACCAATGGACCAAGCCTAGCAGGCCTTCGGGATGTGAACAACGGCCGTCCTTGACTGGTTTGAAAAGAAAACTGCACGTCAAAGAAAGGCGCATGCATTCCTTTACCGAGGGAACATTGATCAACACTGGTACTTGAAGACAGTACAAAGAGAGGATAGACCACCAGACTCTACACTGCAGAACACTACTGCCCTCTACTGGTAGGAAGTGATACTCTGTTTTACACCAACTGGACAACGCTCATAGAAGAACAAAGGACCAGCCAAGCTCATCACTGAAGATAAGCAAAAAATTGTGTAGAAAAACAGCAACTAAACAACAATGATACTTCAAATTCACCTCAAATGAGTCATTCAATTGGGGGATGTTCAGCTCGATGGTTCAGACGTCAAATGACTGAATTCATCTGGACAGCCTCTTGTTCATTCATTCATTCAACCAAGGAGGTAATTCAACCAAAGAATCACGTCAGTTTGGCATAGAACCTCAACACTAGATTAGCAGCCTGGAGTAGATGTATATCATTCCCCACAGTGTGTGTTGATTATACACTATACCCCTATGGTGTATAGGTGACACTAGATTAGCAGCCTGGAGTAGACATGGATCTGCACGTATGTAATCATTGTACAATATAACCATTATTTGTTACATTAGAATAGTTTACAGTTGACACTGATGATATACACTGAATGTACAAAACATTAAGAACACCTGTTTGATGACATGGACTGACCAGGTGAATCCAGTTGGAAGCTATGATCCTTTATTGATGTCACCTGTTAAATCCCCTTCAGTCGGTGTAGATGGTTAAAGAAGGATAAATTAGACAATTGAGACATGGATTGTGTATGTGTGCCATTCAGACGGTGAATGGGCAAGACAACATTTTTAAGTGCCTTTGAACAGGGTATGGTAGTAGGTTCCTTGCGCACTGGTTTATGTCAAGAACTGCAATGCTGCTGGGTTTTTCCACATGCAGTTTCTTATGTGTATCAAGAATGGTCCACCACCCAAAGGACATCCAGTCAACTTGACACAACTGTGGGAAGCATTGGAGAGAAAATAGGCCAGCATCCCAATGGAACGCTCTTTTGACACCTTGTGCAACTCAATATTAGGAAGGTGTTCTTAATGTTTTGTGTACTCAGTGTACATGGGGTACCAGTACCGAATCAATGTGCAGTGGTATGTGGTAATTGAGGTAGATACAGCATATACTGTACATGGACAACCGTTCAAAAGTTTGGGGTCACTTAGAAATGTTCTTGTTTTTGAAAGAAAATAAAAAAAATTGTCCATAAAAATAACATAAAAATGATCAGAAATACAGCGTAGACATTGTTAATGTTGTAAATGGCTATTGTAGCTGGAAACAGCAGATTTTTTATGGAATATCTACATAGGCATATAGAGGCCCATTATCAGCAACCATCACTCCTGTGTTCCAATGGTACGTTGTGTTAGCTAAGCCAAGTTTATCATTTTAAAAGGCTAATTGATCATTAGAAAACCTTTTGCAATTATGTTAGCACAGCTGAAAACTGTTGTTCTGATTAAAGATGCAACAAAAAATGGCCTTTAGACTAGTTGAGTATCTGGAGCATCAGCATTTGTGGGTTCGATTACAGTCTCAAAATGGCCAGAAACAAAGACCTTTCTTCTGAAACTCATCAGTCTATTCTTGTTCTGAGAAAGGAAGGCTATTCTATGCGAGAAATTGCCAAGAAACTGAAGATCTCGGACAACGCTGTGTACTACTCCCTTCACAGAACAGCACAAACTGTTTCTAACCAGAATAGAATGAGGAGGGGGAGGCCCCAGTGCACAACTGAGCAAGAGGACAAGTACATTAGAGTGTCTAGTTTGAGAAACAGACGCCTCACAAGTCCTCAACTGGCAGCTTCATTAAATAGTACCCGCAAAACACCAGTCTCAACGTCAACAGTGAAGAGGCGACTCCGGGAGTTCCTCTGTCCAGTGTCTGTGTTCCTTGGCCCATCTTAATCTTTTCTTTTTATTGGCCAGTCTGAGATTAGGGTTTTTCTTTGCAACTCTGCCTAGAAGGCCAGCATCCTGGAGTCGCCTTTTCACTGTTGACGTTGAGACTGGTGTCAATTTCGAGTCTCATAGGGTCTGAATGCTTATGTGAATAAGGTATATGTTTTTTGAAAAGTAATAATACTTGTCTTTAAATCTGTTTTCACTTTAAAATTATGGGTTATTCTTTTGGGTTAATTTTTGGGGGGTTATTTAAAAAAAAAAAATAGAATAAGGCTGTAACATAAAAAAAACATTTTCCGAAGGCACTGTAGGTGAGGGTAAAGTAACTAGGCAACAGGATAGATCATTAACAAATCAAATCTAATTTTATTTGTCACATACACATGGTTAGCAGATGTTAATGCGAGTGTAGCGAAATGCTTGTGCTTCTAGTTCCGACCATGCAGTAGTATCTAACAAGTAATCTAACAAATTCACAACAACTACCTTATACACACAAGAGTAAAGGAATGAATACGAGTATGTACATATAAATATATGGATGAGCGATGGCTGACCGGCGTAGGCAAGATGCAGTAGATGGTATGGAGTACAGTATATACATATGAGATGAGTAATGTAGGATATGTAAACATTATATAAATGGCATCGTTTAAAGTGGCTAGTGATACATTTATTTCATCTAATTATAACTATTAAAGTGGCTAGAGATTTGAGTCGATGGCCGAACGGCATAGGCAAGATTCAGTAGATGGTTTAGAGTACAGTGTATACATTTGATATGAGTAATGTCGGATATGTAAACATATACCAGATTGTTTAAAGTGGCTAGTGATACATTTATTTCATCCAATTCCTATTATTTAAAGTGGCTAGAGATTTAAGTCAGTATGTTGGCAGCAGCCACTCAATGTTAGGGATGGCTGTTTAACAGTCTGATGGCCTTGAGGTAGAAGCTGTTTTTCAGTCTCTCGGTCCCAGCTTTGATGCACCTGTGCTGACCTCGCCTTCTGGATGATAGCGGGGTGAACAGGCAGTGGCTCGGGTGGTTGTTGTCCTTGATGATCTTTTTGGCCTTCCTGTGACATCGGGTGGTGTAGGTGTCCTGGAGGGCAGGTAGTTTACCCCCGGTGATGCGTTGTGCAGTCCTCACTACCCTCTGGAGAGCCTTACGGTTGTGGGCGGAGCAGTTGCCGTACCAGGCGGTGACACAGCCCGACAGGATGCTCTCGATTGTGCATCTGTAGAAGTTTGTGAGTGATTTTGGTGACAAGCCGAATTTCTTCAGCGTTGGCTGCGGTGAAGGTGAGCCCGCAGGTTTTGGTAGCGGGCCATGTCGGTGGCACTGTATTGTCCTCAAAGCGAGCAAAGAAGTTATTTAGTTTGTCTGGGAGCAGGACATCGTGGTCCGCGACAGGGCTTGTTTTCTTTTTGTAGTCCGTGATTGACTGTAGACCCTGCCACATTCCTCAGTAGCAGCAGCAATGTCATGAGTCAAAATAGTTAGTGCAAAGAGGGTCAATGCAGATAGTCTGGGTAGCTATTTGGTTAACTATTTAGTAGTCTTATTGCTTGGGGGTGTGCTCGGGCCTCCATTTTCATGTAGTCCATGATCAGCTCCTTTGTCTTGCTGACAATGAGGGAGTTATCATGGCACCACACTGCCAGGTCACTGACCTCCTCTCTGTAGGTGGTCTCATCGTTGTCGGTGTCAGGCTTAGCACCGTCGTGTTGTCAGAAAACGTAATGAAGGTGTTGCCCTAGGCCACACAGTCGTGGGTGAACAGGGAGTACAGGAGGGGACTATGGTCCCACCCTGAGGGGCCCCCATGTTGAGGGTCAGCGTGGCTGATGTGTTGGTGCCTACTCTCACCACCAGGATCCATTTGCAGAGGGAGGGGTTCAGTCCCAGGGTCCGGAGCTTAGTGATTAGCTTGGAGGGCACTATGGTGTTGAACGCTCAGCTGTAGTCAGTGAACAGCATTCTCACATAGGTATTCCTCTTATCTAGGTGGGTGAGGGCAGTATGGAGAGAAATAGAGATTGCATTATCTGTGGATCTATTGGGGCGGTATGCGAATTGGAGTGGGTCCAGGGTGTCTAGGATGATGGTGTTGATATGAGCCAGCCTTTCAAAGCATTTTAGGGCTACAGATGCGAGTGCTACAGGGCGATAGTCATTTAAACAGGTTACCTTGGCGTTCTTGGGCACATGGGCAATGATGGCCTGCTTGAAACGTAGGTCAGCGAATGCTCTGAGTACGCGTTCTGTTAATCCGGCTGAATGTTGACCTGTTTGAAGATCCTACTCACATAGGCTACAGAGATCACACCGTTGGTGCTCTCATACATGGTTCAGTGTTGCATGCCTCGAGGTGAGCATAGAAGGAATGTAGCTTGTCTGGTAGGCTCTCGTCACTGGGCAGCTCACGGCTGGGTTTCCCTTTGTAATCTATGATAGTTTGCAAGCCCTGCCACATCCGACGAGTGTCAGAGCCGGCGTAGTAGGATTCGATCTTAGTTCTGACGCTTTGCCTGTTTGATGGTGTCAGGCTGTGCGCTACTGGGGTTGAAATCAGGTGCAGGAGAACGGAAGGTATCGTACAGGCGCACACTTTAATGGCTGAAGAAAAACAAATGAAAAACGCACAATGCGTCAAACTCTCCTCTAGCCGCAACTAAAGTGCCAGCGCCACGAAGAACACAGTCCATAAATGACACAAAAATATACAAATATAATTACGGGTGGACGAACATTACCCGGTGAACCTAGCCTGGTTCTACACGCTACAATGAAACATAGAACAATTCCACACAACAACATGATGAAAACCAGAGGAATAAATACATGCCGTAATTACTGGAATGCAAACCAGGTGTGAAGTGAACAAGACAAAAGGAAAGGAACAATGCATAACTGAGCGGCGATGGCTAGAAAGCCGGTGACGTCGACCGACGAACGCCGCTCGAACAAGGAGAGGAGGCGACTTCGGTGGAAGTCGTGACAGATGGCTCATCGGCGGTCGTAGCGGGATTTCTTATAAGTGTCCAGATTAGTGTTCCACTCCTTGAAAGCGGTAGCTCCCTCACTAACCTTACCTCACCATCTTCACTCCTATCAGTCTGCCCATCTTTAGCTCAGTGAGGATGTTTCATGTAATCCATGGGTTTTGGTTGGGATATGAATGTACGATGTCGTCAATGCACTTATTAACGAAGCCGGTGACTGATGTGGTAAACTCCTCAATGTTATCGGAGGAATCCCGGAACATATTCCAGTTTGTGCTAGTGAAGCAGTCCTGTAGCTTAGCATCCGCTTCATCGGACCAATTCCGTATTGAGTGCATCACTGGTACTTCCTGTTTGAGTTTTTGCTTGTATGCAGGAATGGTCAGATTTGCCAAATGGAGGGCGAGGGAGGGCCTTGTATGTGTTTCTGTGTGTGGAGTAAAGGTGATCTAGAGTTGTGTATGTGTTTCTGTGTGTGGAGTAAAGGTGATCTAGAGTTGTGTATGTGTTTCTGTGTGTGGAGTAAAGGTGATCTAGAGTTGTGTATGTGTTTCTGTGTGTGGAGTAAAGGTGATCTAGAGTTGTGTATGTGTTTCTGTGTGTGGAGTAAAGGTGAACTAGAGTTGTGTATGTGTTTCTGTGTGTGGAGTAAAGGTGAACTAGAGTTGTGTTGCTTCTAGTTGCACAGGTGACATGCTGGTAAAAATGAGGTCAAACGGATTTGTTTCCCTGCATTTAAATCCCCTTGCCCATGAGAAGTGTCGCCTCTGAATGTACATTTTCTTGTTTGCTTATGGCCTTATACAGTTCGTTGAGTGCGGTCTTAGTGCCAGCATCGGTCTGCGGTGGTATATAGACAGCTACGAAAAATACAGATAAAAATGTTTGGTAAATAACATGGTCTGCAGCTTATCATGAGGTATTCTAACTCAGGTGAGCAAAAACTTGAGACTTCCTTAACTTTAGAGATCACGTACCAGCTGTTGTTAACAAAGAGACACACCCCTCCCACTATCAGCTTACCCAAGGCTGCCGTCCAATCTTGACCATGCATGGAAAAACCAGTGAGGTGTATATTATCCATGTCCTTACTCAGCCACGACTCTGAGAAACAGGATATTACAGATCTTTAGGTCCCGTTGAAAGGATAGTCTCGAACGGAGCTTATCCAGTTTGTTCTCCGGCGATTGTACATTCGACAAACAAAACAGAGGCCAATGGCAGTCTAGATGCTCGCCGACGTAGTCTCATCATGACACCACTTTGCTTGCCTCTTTTTTGTTGCTGTTCCTCTATCGAGTCCCGGGGATCGGGACCTGGTCCAGGGTAAGCATAACATCCAGAGCTGCCGGCTCGTAATCCAAATAGAGGTTAGTGACTGCTGTTCTGATGTCCAGAAGCTGTTTTCGGTCATTGGAAACAACGACGGAAACATTATTTTACAAAAAATGCTATCCACTGCAGCACAATCTTTGTTTTTAGATTTGTTATGGGCAGCAGGTAGCCTAGCGGTTAGAGCGTTGACCCAGTAACCAAAGTAAAAATCTGTCGATGTGCTGTTGAGCAAGGCACTTAACCCTAATTTGCTCCAGGGGCGCCGTACTACTATGGTTGACCCTGTAAAACAACACATTGATTCAACCAGTTTGTGCCCAGTGGGACACTAATATCTGCACAGTATCTGCACAGTATGGGGATGATTATGCAATATAACCCTATGGCGCACAGGTGACACTGTAGATTCACAGCCTGGAGTAAATGTATGGCTATAAATCTGGACAGTTTGTAATGATAATATTATACACAGATTATTTGTTACATCAGAATAGTTTACAGGTGACACTAGACTTGTACCTGTGTGTCCCCTCTCGGTCTCTACTGTGTTTATACCTGCAGGGGTCAGGAAGAGACTGGGACCTGAGACACACACACAGCACTCAGTCCGCACAGTCTGTTCATCTGTCACTTGGCTGAGAGTCACCTGTACCTGTCCTGGCCACACCCAGTCCACCCTGAGGGCATCAGAGTATTCCTCCTCACTCTTACACAGCAGTACAAGTCAACCTGTACTGGTATACCTGATCACAGACACCATCACTCACTCACCCCTCAGAGACGCCATCCACAAACACACGCCCACAGTTACCTGTTCTGAACACCTGGCTGTACAACACCCCTGGATCCCTTGTTTCTTTCTAAAGGCTCCTCTGCAGTACTGAAGAGAACTCTGGTCTGCCTGAGAACAAAGCCATCTCTCTGGGACCTAAAAGACACCACACTGGTAGCAGTCATCTCCTGGGTCTAACTCTTTAAGGCACACAGGCAGTCTCTACAACACAGGTGGGTTTCATATGTTTAGATCACTGTAGAAAGATACGATACTGTGCTGCTGTTGTTGAGCCTGTTAAATTTGTGACTGACTACTTTGGTCTCTCTCTGTTTGTGTTCAACTAGCTTTTGATCACCAGGATGCATTGTTGGCACAATCATTTCACAGCGAGTGATTTTAAATGGCGGGAGAGGGACCAGAATGTATTAATATATGCATTTTAGAAGCTCATTGAGTGTGTGAGTGGGAGAGAGAGGTAGGGAGAAGGAAGCAGCGGTATCATTTATGTTCTCTTTATTACAGATTAAAATGGCATGCTTCACATTCATCAAATTTATGATGGTCTTGTTCAACTTGCTTATCCTTGTGAGTATGTTTCCCTTTTGATTGCATACATGCACATGGGGGGGTGGGGTCTAGCGAGGGGAGAGTAATTGCATTTGTTAATTTATTGCATGAAATCTTTATGAGTCCTGTGTGAATGAAACAACAAACAATGGCCTTTAATGCATAGAAAAGTATTTTCTCTCGCTGTCCCCCACCTCTCCATCAGCACCATTAACTCAACGACATATCAACGATGTTACACAAATACCACAAATCACTGAGCGGAAGCTAAAATGATATTCGTAAGTCTCTCTCTCTCTCTGTCCCTCTCTCAGCAGTTCTCATGTCATTAACTTTAAACTCTAATTTTGCTACCTACGTTTTCCGCCTAGCGTTTATAACTAATGATGTTTGTGAAATGGAGGGGGACTTTGGCGTTGAATTTTCATTAAACCTTGCTTCTCCCGTTTAAATGATTGTTGAAGTGTAAGTCCTTTTCTACTGGGTTTTCATTAGTGCCTGAGCCAAGTTATTTAACCTACACCATACAAAGGTCATAATGCTCTATCTCAGTGCCTGTTCACACCATTTGACTTCTTCCACATTTTGTTGTGTTACAGCCTGAATTTAAAATGGATTACGTTCAGATTTTGTGCGACTGATCTACACACATTACCCCATAATGTCGAAGTGGAATTATGCTTGTAGAATAAAAAACAAAATGAATACAAAATGAAAAGATGAAATGTCTTGAGTCAAATATTCAACGCTTTTGTTATGGCAAGCCTAAATAAGTTCAGGAGTAAAAATGTGCTCAACAAATCGCATTGTAAATTGCATGGACTCATTCTGTGTTCAATAAAAGTGGTTAAAATTATTTTTGAATGACTACCCGATCTCTGTACCCCACGCATACAATTATCTGTAAGGTCCCTCAATAGAGTAGTGCATTTCAAGCACAGATTCAACCACAAAGACCAGGGCAATTTTTCAATGCCTCACAAAGAAGGGCACCGATTGGTAGATGTGTAAAAAATATAAATAAAGCTGACTCTGAATATCCCTTTGAGCATGGTGAAATTATTAATTTCACTTTGGATGGTGTATCAATACACCCAGTCACTACAAAGATACAGGCGTCCTTCCTAACTCAGTTGCCGGAGAGCAAGGACATTTCTCAGGGATTTCACCATGAGGCCAATGGTGATTTTAAAACAGTTTAATGGGTGTGATATGAGAAAACTGAGCATGGATCAACAACATTGTAGTTACTCCACATACTGACCTAAATGACAGAATGAAAGAAGTAAGCCTGCACTGAATAAAAGAAATCTAAAACATGCATCCTGTTTGCAACAATGCACTTATGTAATACTGTGGATATAGTGGGGATCCTAATAAAATACAAATACAAAATCAAATACTGCAACAAAAAAATTGCCAAGAAATTTACTTTTTATCCTGAATACAAAGTGTTATGTTTAGGGAAAATCCAACACAACACATCAATTAGTACCACTCTTTATATTTTCAAGCATGGTGGTGGCTGTACCATGTTATAGGTATGCTTGTCATCGGCTAGGACTAGGGAGTTTTTCAGGATAAAGAAATTAAATACACCTATAAGCACAGGCAAAATCCTAGAGGAAAACCTGGTTCAGTCTGTTTGGCCCTGTCCATCGTCCCTTTGATGCGGTGAAGTTGTCCTGTCCCGTTAGCAGAAAAACACCCCCAAAGCATAATGTTTCCACCTCCATGTTTGACGGTGGGGATGGTGTTCTTGGGGTCATAGGCAGCATTCCTCCTCCTCCAAACACGGCGAGTTGAGTTGATGCCAAAGAGCTCCATTTTGGTCTCATCTGACCACGACACTTTCACCCAGTTGTCCTCTGAATCATTCAGATGTTCATTGGCAAACTTCAGACGGGCATGTATATGTGCTTTCTTGAGCAGGGGGACATTGCGGGCGCTGCAGGATTTCAGTCCTACGGCGTAGTGTGTTACCAATTACCAATTGTTACCAGCTGCCTTGAGATCATTGACAAGATCCTCCCGTGTAGTTCTGGGCTGATTCCTCACTGTTCTCATGATCATTGCAACTCCACGAGGTGAGATCTTGCATGGAGCCCCAGGCCGAGGGAGATTGACAGTTCTTTTGTGTTTCTTCCATTTGCGAATAATCGCACCAACTGTTGTCACCTTCTCACCAAGCTGCTTGGCGATGGTCTTGTAGCCCATTCCAGCCTTGTGTAGGTCTACAATCTTGTCCCTGACATCCTTGGAGAGCTCTTTGGTCTTGGCCATGGTGGAGAGTTTGGAATCTCATTGATTGATTGCTTCTGTGGACAGGTGTCTTTTTTACAGGTAACAAGCTGAGATTAGGAGGACTCCCTTTAAGAGTGTGCTCCTAATCTCAGCTCATTACCTGTATAAAAGACACCTGGGAGCCAGAAATCTTTCTGATTGAGAGGGGGTCAAATACTTATTTCCCTCATTAAAATGCAAATCAATTTATAAAAATCTTCACGTGTTTTTCTGGATTTTTTTGTTGTTATTCTGTCTCTCACTGTTCAAATACACCTACCATTAAAATTATAGACTGATCATTTCTTTGTCAGTGGGCAAACCTACAAAATCAGCAGGGGATCAAATACCTTTTTCCCTCACTGTAGCTGTCTTACAGCAGAGTCCCAACAGCAGTCCCAACACCTTACCACTGCTACACCTGGCTATCAGCTATCAGAGAAACAGTTCATTCAGCCTCATTCTGCCTCCTAAAAAAACAAAGCTGATATGGCTGACTTGCTTAAACGTGGTTTCAACTGACACTTGAGATGTACAAACTATGGCATAAGGGGACGACGAGCGGGTATGAGGCAATCTGTATTTTTGATTTAGACAATAATGTGCCAGCTAGGAAGTAGTCAATGTACTATTTGTTTAGAACATTGAAATGTGCATGGACAGAATTCAGAACATGGGCCGTTCTTACAGTGTTCTCGCTGTACACCAAATCAGAACCACAGGATAAATAAAGAGGGCATATAAGCAGAAAATGAAAGCTCTAACAATATTCAATGATTACATTTCTCTAAAACAGGCTACAGGCTACATGTGCACCACCAAGTCAGAACAATAGGCGAAATTATGAGGAGAAAAGGGATCAAATTATTAGGGTGAGGCACATGGGCTACCAACATCTTACTACACAACATACATTGTATTACTTTCTTAGCTACAGTATACACATCTCCCTGGCATATTACATAATTTATGCAGCAGCATACAAGCAATTTTGGACTCTCCTTGTTGTGCTGTGCTCACTTGAACAGGAAGGTGGCTTTGCGGTCCTTCATGGGCCAATTTTGTCATCAAACATTGTCATCAAAGTCTGGCATTCTCGGTGCTTTATGGTGCTTTCAAGACAACTGGGAACTTGGATAAAAACAAGGTTGCATCATGATGACGTCAGTGATCTTCAGGTCGGAGCTCTAGCAAGAAGCCCAAGTTCCCGACTTGCAATTACGAGTTGGATGAGATCGTTTTTTTCCGAGTTCCTAGTTGTTTTGAACTCACTGAAGTCAGATTTCCCAGTTCTGAGTTTCCAGTTGTCTTGAGCTCGGCAGAAGTCATGCTGGATTGACAGCATGGCCAATGTTGAATGTTTATCCTTTCAAGCTTGAAAAAGAGACCCTTAAACCCAGACTTGGGACCACACACCCACTCCACTGAATAGTAGGCTAATGATTGCTTTGCAAACTATTCCTTCCAAACTATTCATTGTTGAATTTGGGTAAAGTTTATGTCCAATGGACGATGAGCACCGATACGTTTCATCTATAATTTCTCTAAATTATTTATCTTCATATGACAAGGATTAAAAAGGATTTGCCAGTAGTTTGTTGACTTGATTCATGATGATGACTGTTAGCTTGCTGGCTAAGATTTTGAAAGTCCGATCAAAGCTACTGTAGATATAACGTGATTTGACATCATTGTATCTGTGGCCAATGACCTTGAGCCTTCTTGGATGGGCACTTCTAAGGTAACTCTATGGCAGCACCCAAGGGGGTTGAATTTTGAGATCTACCCTTAGATTTGGCGGTGACGTAGTGTCCCCATGAGTGACAGAACACTGAGCCAATCACGGCGCAACTAGAGAACATTTTCAACCCCTACGCTCTGTATTTTCCGCTAGCTTCCCCACCACCATAGAAAGCACTGAGCTAGGCTGAAACGCATGCTTTTTGGAGCTGCCTTACTCAAGAAAGCAAAACAGAGACCATGTTTGTATGAAGGCTTTATTGACTCAAGTATTATTATTATTTTTACTTTGTTTGCAAACTGATATGTGACACGTATTAATGCCAAAATATCATGGAAAACAGATTTTTTTTATATACTTATATACAGTTTGGACACAACTACTCATTTCAGGGTTTTTCTTTATTTTTTAAGGTTTTCGACATTGTGAAAACATCAAAACTATAAAATAACACATGGAATCATGCAGTAACCAAAAATGTGTTAAATAAGTCAAAATATAATTTATATTTGAGATTCTTCAAAGTAGCCACGCTTTGCCTTGATGACAGCTTTGCACACTCTAGGCATTCTCTCAACCAGCTTCAGCTGGAATTCAATTCCAACAGTATTCATTCATCTATTCACTCCCCCTTTCCAAAGGCATATGTGGCTCTGTTCAGGAGTCTCCTACTCAATCCCTCCAGCCCTAATATTTTTCATTTGGCCCTTCCATATTGTACTCTACTATCCCATTTACCCAGTTGACCTCTAGTCCTAACCTGATTTCCATGTGATCTATGACAGGTCTCGTGGTGTCTGACAGGGCATCCCAGGCAGGTGGCATTCCATCTACCGCATTAGCCCGCAAAAAAATAAAAGAGAAAGCCAACCACAATTAGATCAGGCAGAGGGAAAATAATGCCAGACAAGGAGTTAGTGGGAATATGGTTGTCGAATCACATATACCGAGCAGGGCGCTCATCACTGAGAACAGGGGGAGGAAGAAATAAAAGACAAGATACCCTGAGGGGGAAGAGGGGAGGAGAGGAAGACAGGGGGAGATTATTCTCATGTGGAAGACATCAGGGCTGATGGGGAGGATGGTGGCAGGCAGACAGACTGGCAGGCCTAGTTTCATGTGCAGCTGACAGAAAGCAGAAGGCCTCCTGTATATGACTGACATAGCACTGATTGGAGACGACAGACAATATCAGGTTTCAGATGCTTTCTGTTCTGTGGGGAGGAGAGAAGGAATAGCATAGTCTGACATCCACCCACTCTCTCACTGATCTGACCTACAGAGAGAGCAAGAGAGAGAGAGAGAGAGCGCAGATGAGATCCAATGGTAAAGCAAGACATTAGATCTGTCAGACCAGGCGTTTGGTATATACAGTTCAGTACAGTGTTTTCAGAAAGTATTCACACCCCTTGACTATTTCCCGCATTTTGTTGTGATACAGTCTGAATTTAAAATGGATTAAATTTAGTTTTATTGGCACTGTTCTACAGACAATACCCCATAATTTCAAAGTGGAATTATGTTTTTAGAAATGTTTACAAATAAATAAAAAATTAAAAGCTTAAATGTCTTGAGTCAATAAGTATTCAACCCCTTTGTTATGGCGAGCCTAAATAATGGCAAGCCTAAATAAGTCAAAATAGTAAAAAACGTGCTTAACAAGTCACATAATAAGTTATATGGATTCACTCTGTGTGCAATAATAGCCTTTAACATGATTTTTGAATGTCTACCTCATCTCTGTACCCCACACATACAATTATCTATAAAGTCTCTCTGTCAAGCAGTGAATTTCAAATACAGATTCAACCACAAAGACCAGGGAGGTTTTCCAATGCCTCGCAAGGAAGAAGGGTAAAAATAAAACAAGCAGACATTGAATATCCCTTTGAGCATGATGAAGTTATTAATGACACTTTCAGCAGGACAATAACCTATGAAACCTTTCTGAAGGCACTGTATATGCTTACAAATAAAATATATTACCCCACATCTCCCGTATAAAGTAAATAATCCTTCCATTATGTGAATCAATGTGTGAAGTAGGTATCTACATTTTTACATAAAATAACATTTGTTTAGAGCTAGACCAGAGTTCCCGGTTAGGCCTAAAGAGCTAGAGTTGATTCTCCAGCCAATATCCCTATGACATCATCAGGCAGAGCCGAGTAGAAATATAACATTCTCCTCCTGGCCAATCAGACAATAGATAGATATCTCCTGACGATCCCTCCATTACAGTATAATCCAGCTATAATTCCATGGTTTTCTTCTGCATGTCACACAGAGAGAACAGGTCAAGATGATCACTAAATGGATCCCTGCCTATTAAGCTGTCTGGTATTGGTGGAGAGAGAAAAAGGGTCATGGGGAAAGGGCATTGCTTCCTTTAGAAAAGGTAACAAGAGGCCAAGTCCTCTTTGGCTGGTAACAGAAGCCTCGGGCTGACAAAATACATGTATCTTCCTCTCTCCTCGACCTCGTCTTAACCTTGTACTGCAGAGGGCTAAATTGGGGCAACACAGAGTGATTCTTGGTAGTCTTAAACAAATCTACTTTGAAACAAAAGTATACACCTCACCATGTCAGATATATTGTGCTGTTTTTTTTGTTGCATGAATCATATTCATTCAAATTCCTAGACAAAGAATACTGCCATTTCGATAAAGTATATAAACGCAACATTAAAATACATTAAAATATAAACGCAACATAAAAATACATTAAAATATAAACTCAACATGAGCTGAAATAAAATATCCCAAAAATGTTCCATATGCACAAAAAGCCTATTTCTCTCAAATGTTGTGCACAAATGTGTTTACATCCCTGTTAGTGATAATTTCTGTCAATATAATCCATCCACCTGACAGGTGTGGCATATCAAGTAGCTGATTAAACATCATGATCCTTACACAGATGCACCTTGTGCTTGGGACAAAAAAAGCCACTGTAAAAAGTACAGTTTTGTCACACAATGCCACAGATGTCTCAAGTTTTGAGGGAGCAAGCAATTGGCATGCTGACTGCAGGAATGTTCACCAGAGCTGTTGCCAGAGATTTGAATGTTAATTGCTCTACCATAAGCAAACTCCAATGTTATTTAGAGAATTTGGCAGTACGTCTAACCAGCCTCACAACCGCAGACCACGTGTAATGATGCCAACCCAGGATCCCCAAATCCGACTTCTTCACCTAGGGGATCATCTGAGACCAGCCACCCGGACAGCTGAAACTGAGGAGTATTTCTGTCTGTAATAAAGCCCCTTTGTGAGGACAAAATCATTCTGATTGGCTGGTCCTGGCTCCCAAGTGGGTGGGCCTGGCTGAACGGTAACTCAGTAAAATCGTTGAAATTGTTGCATGTTGCGTTTATATTTTTGTTCAGTATACATTCCAGAAGACTGAAATATAACAAAACTGTTGGACATAGAAACACTGGATGTTCGTCATTATTTATTTATATCTTTATTAATTATGAAATTATGAAAAATATGAATAACATTCCACCCATGAGGCCAAAGGGGGTGCTTTTGGTCATTGACTCCAGGAAAGAGTTACACAGCAGAGGGTATGATGTGGTGGTGTCATCCAGAGGTAGAATATGGTAGTGACACAACACAGGTATTCCCCCAAGAAAGACTGCTAAGTGTCTGTTTTAGTTCAGCAACAATGTCTTTGTTCTCCAATAAAAGTAAATGTGAAATTCAGTTCAGTCCCCAAAAAAGCAATAAAATCCAGATAATCCAGACGGAAGAAATTAAGTAAGGGTTGATTTTACAAGCTCAGTTGTAGACCCTAGCAATAGCCTTCCAAACTTTGGTCCGCAGAGAAAAAATCTCTCGACAATCGATACAATATCCTTTAAACAAGTCTTTGAGAATGTTATAGAAAACTAGGCTTTTAAACTAGGCTTTTAGTTTCCTAGTTACCAAACTTTTCTGACCACAACATGTAGTCAAGATGGCTTCCCTCTTCCTGGCACACTCACTTCCTATTTCACTCAAACTAGGAAGTAACTAAGGTTTTTATTTTGTATTTTTGTTATTTAACCTTTATTTAACTAAGTAGCTATGGGTGTGGCTAGGGAGTGACCAGGGAAGAGCACACAGCCTATACACATCTCAAGGAACCATGGAACCGTGTGGATTGCAAGTGCCTTTGTGTGTATTGACCTATGTGTATCCTGTGTGTGTGTGTGTGTGTGTGTGTGTGTGTGTGTGTGTGTGTGTGTGTGTGTGTGTGTGTGTGTGTGTGTGTCTGTGTATGTGTGTGTGTGTGTGTGTGTGTGTGTGTGTGTGTGTGTGTGTGTGTGTGTGTGTGTGTGTGTGTGTGTGTGTGTGTGTGTGTGTGTGTGTGTGCGTGTGTGTGTGTCTGTGTATCCTGTGTGTGTATGTGTGTGTATCCTCTGTGTGTGTGTATGTGTGTATCCTGTGTGTGTACATCCTGTGTGTGTACATCCTGTGTGTGTATGTGTGTATCCGGTGTGTGTGCATCCTGTGTGTGTGTATCCTGTGTGTTTGTATCCTGTGTGTATCCTGTGTGTGTGTATCCTGTGTGTGTATGTGTGTATGTGTGTGTGTGTGTGTGTGTGTGTGTGTGTGTGTGTGTGTGTGTGTGTTTCCAGCTGGGGGGTCTGACCCTGCTGGGCATGGGGATTTGGGTGAGTGTGGATAAGGGTTTGTTCCTACAGGTGCTGAGTCCCTTCTCCACCGACGACATGCAGTTTGTCAAGGTGGGCTTCCTCTGCATCGCTATTGGAGGAGTACTCGTTCTACTGGGTGCACTGGGCTGCTGTGGAGCCCACAAGGGGAGCAAGTGTCTGCTGCTACTGGTAGGTACAGTCCAGAGTACAGGCCCACTGTTGAACACAGCCAATTAACTTACACTAACTGCTATGCTGAACACAGCCAATTAACTTACACTGACTGCTATGCTGAACACAGCCAATTAACGTACACTGACAGCTATGCTGAACACAGCCAATTAACGTACACTGACAGCTATGCTGAACACAGCCAATTAACGTACACTGACAGCTATGCTGAACACAGCCAATTAACGTACACTGACTGCTATGCTGAACACAGCCAATTAACTTACACTGACAGCTATGCTGAACACAGCCAATTAACTTACACTGACTGCTATGCTGAACACAGCCAATTAACTTACACTGACAGCTATGCTGAACACAGCCAATTAACTTAAACTAACTGCTATGCTGAACACAGCCAATTAATTAACTTACACTGACTGCTATACTCACAATTGTGATCTAACTCAACATAACTACAGAACAATAAGGTACATTATTCACCTGATCTGCAGTATATCATTCATGACCGTATTATAGACCTTACATACCCACTTCTCCACACTCCCAATTAATCTATCTACACAGTTCACAAAACAAGTTATCCTTGATGGACTATCTTTCTCCAGTGTAGTCCTGAAGAGGGTGTGTTAATGTTCATTAACAATGTGGCTAACTACCCCCAGAGTCCATTTCATTAATAATGAGTAGCACAGCTAGGACATTTTCCCCATAAGCACCATCACATACTAAGTTGTTCATTACTCAGACTGATAGAATCTAACAGTAGTAGTCCATATAGGATACATTACTGTTCACAGCTCACAGCCAGGAGAAGATGCTTATCGGTTGTTTCAGTGTTCACATTAAACCACTTCCCTGTTCTCCTTTGTCTAATCACTGGTTTGCCGTACCTTTATCGAAGGGCCTTTACAATAACATGACAGGACAAAGGCTGATTACGAAGCTCTGAGGAGTGTAGGAGTTGTGTTGTGGTTGGATTGGGGTTGTTTAGTTGTTGTGGTTGGATAGAGGTTGTTTAGTTGTTGTGGTTGGATAGGGGTTGTTTAGTTGTTGTGGTTGGATAGGGGTTGTTTAGTTGTTGTGGTTGGATAGGGGTTGTTTAGTTGTTGTGGTTGGTAGGGGTTGTTTAGTTGTTGTGGTTGGATAGGGGTTGTTTAGTTGTTGTGGTTGGATAGGGGTTGTTTAGTTGTTGTGGTTGGTAGGGGTTGTTTAGTTGTTGTGGTTGGACAGGGGTTGTTTAGTTGTTGTGGTTGGTAGGGGTTGTTTAGTTGTTGTGGTTGGTAGGGGTTGTTTAGTTGTTGTGGTTGGATAGGGGTTGTTTAGTTGTTGTGGTTGGATAGGGGTTGTTTAGTTGTTGTGGTTGGACAGGGGTTGTTTAGTTGTTGTGGTTGGTAGGGGTTGTTTAGTTGTTGTGGTTGGATAGGGGTTGTTTAGCTGTTGTGGTTGGACAGGGGTTGTTTAGTTGTTGTGGTTGGATAGAGGTTGTTTAGTTGTTGTGGTTGGATAGGGGTTGTTTATTTGTTGTGGTTGGACAGGGGTTGTTTAGTTGTTGTGGTTGGTAGGGGTTGTTTATTTGTTGTGGTTGGATAGGGGTTGTTTAGTTGTTGTGGTTGGATAGGGGTTGTTTATTTGTTGTGGTTGGATAGGGGTTGTTTAGTTGTTGGGGTTGGATAGGGGTTGTTTAGTTGTTGTGGTTGGACAGGGGTTGTTTATTTGTTGTGGTTGGATAGGGGTTGTTTAGTTGTTGGGGTTGGACAGGGGTTGTTGTGGCTGGATAGGGGTTGTTTAGTTGTTGTGGTTGGACAGGGGTTGTTTAGTTGTTGTGGTTGGATAGGGGTTGTTTAGTTGTTGTGGTTGGATAGGGGTTGTTTAGTTGTTGGGGTTGGATAGGGGTAGTTGTGGTTGGTCAGGGGTTGTTTAGTTGTTGTGGTTGGACAGGGGTTGTTTAGTTGTTGTGGTTGGACAGGGGTTGTTTAGTTGTTGTGGTTGGTAGGGGTTGTTTAGTTGTTGTGGTTGGATAGGGGTTTAGTTGTTGTGGTTGGAAAGGGGTTGTTTAGTTGTTTGTTGTTGGAAAGGGGTTGTTTAGTTGTTGTTGTTGGACAGGGGTTGTTTAGTTGTTGCGGTTGTATTGTATTTGTGTGTTGTGGTATGGTGTGGTGGTTGGTTTGTGAACTTGTGGTTGTGAACTTGTGGTTGTGTTTTGGTTGTGTTGTGGTTGAGGTTGTAAACTTTTGGTTGCTTTATGGTTGTGTTGTGAACTTGTGGTTGTGTTATAGTTGTGTTGTGGTTCTGAACTTGTGGTTGTGGTATGGTTGTATTGAGGTTGTGAACTTGTGGTTGTGTTTTGGTTGTGTTGTAGTTGAGGTTGTAAACCTTTGGTTGCTTTATGGTTGTGGTTCTGAACTTGTGGTTGTGGTATAGTTGTTTTGTGAACTTGTGGTTGTGTTATAGTTGTGCTGTGGTTGTGAACTTGTGGTTGTGTTATGGTTGTGTTATGGTTGCGTTCTAGTTGTTTTGTGAACTTGTGGTAGTGTTACAGTTGTTTTGTGAACTTGTGGTTGTGTTATAGTTGTGTTGTGGTTATGAACTTGTGGTTGTGTTATGGTTGTGTTATGGTTGCGTTCTGGTTGTTTTGTGAACTTGTGGTTGTGTTATGGTTGTGGTTGAGGTTGCAGTCAGCTACTCTAATCTAAAGCCAACTCCTTTTTCTTTGTCTTGTCTTGAAGTTTTTCTCCATCATCCTGATTATTTTCATCGCTGAAGTGGCAGCCGGAACGGTGGCCCTCGCCTACTCTTCATTTGTAAGTCTCCCTCTCTCTCTCTCCACCTCTGACTCGAACCTCCCTCCCTCTCTCTTTCTCTCTCTCTTTGTATCATCTCTCCTTATGTCTCTCTCTCCCTCCCCCTTCCCCCTCCTCCCAGCTTTCACTCCCCTTCTGGATTTTTATCTCCATGTAAATTTTCCTTCATAGCCCGGCCATCATTGAATTACTGGGCTTTATGTCCACTTCAGTACATTTGGCCCTTTAATGACTCCCAGATTGCCTGGGGCTATGTGCGATGCCTCTCACTTTGAGCAATTTATTACTCTGGAATATTGAAGTTAAAGCATTTTATATGCAAAACAGACTATTTACATATATAGGTCCGGCTCCCGCTCTTTCTCCCGTCCCGTTTAGCGCAATGCACAGTAAAATACTAGCAGGACACCCTGTCCTTTTGGACGGTAAATCATTGGAAATGAATAATTCTATTTAACGAAATTCTCTCCTCCTGCAAATCAAAAATGTGTTTATCTGTTCTGCGTTTTGGTCTCTGGATATACAAATATTCTCAAATCCCGAGCATTTAAAAACTGCCATAGGCCTATTTCCTGTGGGATCATGGCACTTGCTTTCTCTTTCAAATTCAATGTTGGCCCCATGTTATCTATATATATTTAAAAAACAGTATAGGAAGGCTCCAGACTTAGATTTATTCAACAAATAAGTTGTTTCATCCAACATGTCCAAGCAGGAATGCAAAATAAAGATATTTTGATGCAAAACACATAAACCAGTGATTGGCATGAATTTTGGGTTGACAGTTAGGCTATTGTTGCTATAATTGTACTGTCAAAATAGGGCTCCAGAATTTCTGATTTATGTTCAATAGAGATATATTTTCTTACATCTTTTTGAGAACAAATAGCTATCATATACTGTAGGCGAATTCACTTGGGGCTAATCACTGAGGAAGGGGAAACTCGAAAACAAAACCACAACAGTAGCCTACTTATTTTTCCAGCCAGTCCGGTCTCATAGAGTAGACATAACACAGTACAGCTATCTTCGTGCAAATTTGTTTTTTCTCTTCCTCCCCTTCTATTCATCTAGTCTACTCAGGGGGCACACAGAGAAGGGGCAGCAGGGGCAGCAGGGAAAACACCTTGATGCAGCAATCAGGATGTTACTGTTTGATCAAACCATGGTTTTAGCTGCTCCAAAAATAGAATGTTTTGAGTAGTGACCAGCTAAAATTTATATTTTTTTAAATACGATTTTAAACCTATCCCTAACCTTAACCACACTGCTAACCTTTTGCCTAACCCTAACCTTAACCACACTGCTAACCTTTTGCCTATCCCTAACCTTAACCACACTGCTAACCTTGCCTATCCTAACCTTAACCACACTGCTAACCTTTTGCCTATCCCTAACCTTAACCACACTGCTAACCTTTGCCTATCCCTAACCTTAACCACACTGCTAACCTTTGCCTATCCCTAACCTTAACCACACTGCTAACCTTTGCCTATCTCTAACCTTAACCACACTGCTAACCTTTTGCCTATCCCTAACCTTAACCACACTGCTAACCTTTTGCCTATCCCTAACCTTAACCACACTGCTAACCTTTTGCCTATCTCTAACCTTAACCACACTGCTAACCTTTTGCCTATCTCTAACCTTAACCACACTGCTAACCTTTTGCCTAACCCTAACCTTAACCACACTGCTAACCTTTTGCCTATCCCTAACCTTAACCACACTGCTAACCTTTTGCCTATCCCTAACCTTAACCACACTGCTAACCTTTTGCCTATCTCTAACCTTAACCACACTGCTAACCTTTTGCCTATCTCTAACCTTAACCACACTGCTAACCTTTTGCCTATCTCTAACCTTAACCACACTGCTAACCTTTTGCCTATCCCTAACCTTAACCACACTGCTAACCTTTTGCCTAACCTTAATCTTAACCACACTGCTAACCTTTTGCCTATCCCTAACCCTAACCACACTGCTAACCTTTTGCCTATCTCTAACCTTAACCACACTGCTAACCTTTTGCCTATCCCTAACCTTAACCACACTGCTAACCTTTTGCCTAACCTTAATCTTAACCACACTGCTAACCTTTTGCCTATCCCTAACCTTAACCACACTGCTAACATTTTGCCTAACCCTAACCATACATTTGGACCAAAAAAAACTAAACAATATACCATATATTTAGACTTTGTGACTGTGGTAACTAGTGACAACTTCTGCATCTTGGCATGATTATTATGCCTCTGAAATGTACACACCCTAACTAACCAAAACAGGCAATCCTACCTGCATCTGCTCACAAATCAAGTGTGTGTGTGTGTGTGTGTGTGCATTTGTGTGTGTCTGTGTATGTTGGTGGGTCTTTGTCTAGGGCCAGAAGAGATCTTAGGCGTGCATTGAAGATTCTCATTGTTGCTTAATTAGATATGCTTATAGTCAATCTATTGTGCTGTTTTTTAGCATTAATCCTATTAATTCATTACCTAGACAAAGAACACTGCCATTTCGATAATGATTATGGCAGTCTCCGAGTATCTGCCCATCCCCGGCTTTTGATGACACAGTATCATTGCAATAATTAATATGGATTGGGTAGTAATATACCTAGCCATCTATGAACATAATAACTCTCCGAAATATACCCCTGAAACAATGAAATGGGCAACACATACAGGGTGTTGATCTATTTCCTACTACTTTATCTACCACATAAATCTCTCTTTCCCCGTCGGGCCTACGCCCTAATCTAACCAAAAGGCCATGACCCGATAAGATCTGAATAACTCTGATTTAATAACCAATTTTAGGGAGCGTTATACAAGCGTTAAATGGCTGCTTTATAGTTCTTCTAAAAGACATTCAGAGGAGACACGTGAGCTTATATGATGGAAAAATGTAAAACAACACTGCAAGTTACTACAGGGCCTTAATAGCAGATCGATTATAACAGAGAGGTGGTTATTTCTGTCGGTAAGAGCTACTCTGCTACAGAGCTTCCTCTGTTTGTTACCATTATATAATGTCAGATAATTAACACTTTTTCATGATTTATATTTAAAGAGATATTATATATAAACAGTATATACAGTTGAAGTCAGAAGTTTACATACACCGTAGCCAAATACATTTAAACGCAGTTTTTCACAATTCCTGACATTTAATCCTAGTAAGAATTCCCTGTCTTAGGTCAGTTAGGATCACCACTTTATTTTAAGAATGTGAAATTTCAGAATAATAGTAGAGAGAATTATTTATTTCAGCTTTTATTTCCTTCATCACATTCCCAGTGGGTCAGAAGTTTATATACACTCAATTAGCATTTGGTAGCATTGCCTTTAAATTGTTTAACTTGGGTCAAACGTTTTGGGTAGCCTTCCACAAGCTTCCTACAATACGTTGGGTGAATTTTGGCCCATTCCTCCTGACAGAGCTGGTGTAGCTGAGTCAGGTTTGTAGGCCTCCTTGATCGCACATGCTTTTTCAGGTCTGCCCACATAGGATTGAGGTCAGGGCTTTGAGATGGCCACTCCAATACCTTGACTTTGTTGTCCTTAAAGCATTTTTCTACAACTTTGGAAGTAGGCTTGGGGTCATTGTCCATTTGGAAGACCCATTTGCAACCAAGCTTTAACTACTTAGGGAGTAGCGGCGTGCTAGCGGGCCACTCCCGACACTACCCGGTGAAATGTAAGGCGCCAAATTCAAAATCCAAAAGTGGAATTATTAAACATTCATCAATATACAAGTGTTGCATAGTCATCAAAAGCTCTGATTCTTGGCAATATCACAGCGTTGTCAGATTTCAATTTTACCGCGAAGCAGCAACATTTGATTGTTTGAGGATAGCACCTCATAAATGTTCCACATTAGCATAAATTCATATCCAGCGCGGGTCACACAAAACCCATATAAGAGCTAAAAAATATCCCTTACCATTCGAAGAACTTCTGCTGAGGGCTTTCCAAGTGTCCAACGAAGACATCCAATGGTTCTTTTGTTAGAAAAAGTCATTTATTATATCCATAAATCTCTGTTTGGTTGGCGCGTTATGATCAGACAATCCACCGTTGAATCGCCCATTGAACCGTGAAGAGAACACGATCAAATTATACCTATAAACTTTCTACAAACAAATCAAACATTTTTAATGTATCCTTTTATGTATATTTACTGTAATATTTAAACCGGACGATAACGTGAACAATAGGAAAGGAAAATAAAGTGGTGCGCGTTCACAATCTCGCGCAAGGTCCCCCTGCTCAAGAAAGCACATATGCCTGCCCGTCTGAAGTTTGCCAATGAACATCTGAATGATTCAGAAGACAACTGGGTGAAAGTGTTGTCAGATGAGACCAAAATGGAGCTCTTTGGCATCAACTCAACTCGCCGTGTTTGGAGGAGGAGGAATGCTGCCTATGACCCCAAGAACACCATCCCCACCGTCAAACATGGAAGTGGAAACATTATGCTTTGGGGGTGTTTTTCTGCTAAGGGGACAGGACAACTTCACCGCATCAAAGGGACGATGTACCGTCAAATCTTGGGTGAGAACCTCCTTCCCTCAGCCAGGGCATTGAAAATGGGTTGTGGATGGGTATTCCAGCATGACAATGACCCAAAACACACGGCAACAAGGCAACAAAGGAGTGGCTCAAGAAGAAGCACATTAAGGTCCTGGAGTGGCCTAGCCAGTCTCCAGACCTTAATCCCATAGAAAATCTGTGGAGGGAGCTGAAGGTTCGAGGTGCCAAACGTCAGCCTCAAAACCTTAATGACTTGGAGAAGATCTGCAAAGAGGAGTGGGACAAAATCCCTCCTGAGATGTGTGCAAACCTGGTGTCCATCTACAAGAAACGTCTGACCTCTGTGATTGCCAACAAGGGTTTTGCCACCAAGTACTAACTCATGTTTTGCAGAGGGGTCAAATACTTATTTCCCTCATTAAAATGCAAATCAATTTAAAACATTTTTCACATGCGTTTTTCTGGATTTTTTTGTTGTTATTCTGTCTCTCACTGTTCAAATAAACCTACCATTCAAATTATAGACTGATCATTTCTTTGTCCGTGGGCAAACGTACAAATCAGCAGAGGATCAAATACTTTTTTCCCTCACTGTATTAATTCTGTTATACTCACATACATTATTTTAACACTTTTGGAAACTTCAGAGTGTTTCCTATCCAATAGTACTAATTATGTGCATATCCTATTTTCTGGGCCTGAGTGGCAGGCATTTTACTTTGGGCATGCCAGACTCTCCAAAACCGTTACCTCTGCTGCCGCTCCCTAAGAAGAACTTCCTGACAGATGTCTTGAGATATTGCTTCAATATATCCACATAATTTTCCTTCCTTATGATGCCATCTATTTTGTGAAGTGCACCAGTCCCTCCTGCAGCAAAGCACCCCACAACATGATGCTGCCACCCCCGTGCTTCACTTCGGGATGGTGTTCTTCGGCTTGCAAGCCTCCCCCTTTTCCCTCCAAACATAACGATGGTCATTATGGCAAACATTTTTGTTTCATCAGACCAGAGGAAATTTGCAGTTGCAAACCGTAGTCTGGCCTTTTTATGGAGCAGTGGCTTCTTCCTTGCTGAGCAGCCTTTCAGGTTATGTCGATATAGGACTCGTTTTACTGTGGATATAGATACTTTTCTACCTGTTTCCTCCAGCATCTTCACAAGGTCCTTTGCTGTTGTTCTGGTATTGATTTGCACTTTTCGCAACAAAATACGTTTATCTCTAGGAGACAGAATGCGTCTCCTTCCTGAGCGGTATGACGGCTGCGTGGTCCCATGGTGTTTATACTTGCGTACTATTGTTTGTACAGAGGAACGTGGTACCTTCAGGCGTTTGGAAATTGCTCCCAAAGATGAACCAGACTTGTGGAGGTCTACAATTTCTTTTCTGAGGTCTTGGCTGATTTCTTTTGATTTTCCCATGATGTCAAGCAAAGAGGCACTGAGTTTGAAGGTAGGCCTTGAAATACATCCACAGGTACACCTCCAATTGACTCAAATGATGTCAATTAGCCTATCAGAAGCTTCTAAAGCCATGACATAATTTTCTGGAATTTTCCAAGCTGTTTAAAAAGGCACAGTCAACTTAGTGCATGTAAACTTCTGCCCCACTGGAATTGTGATACAGTGAATCATAAGTAAAATTATCTGTCTGTAAACAATTGTTGGAAAAATGACTTGTGTCATGCATGAAGTAGATGCCCTAACTGACTTGCCAAAACTATAGTTTGTTAACAAGAAATGTGTGGAGTGGTTGAAAAATGAGTTTAAGTGTATGTAAACCTAAGTGTATGTAAACTTCCGACTTCAACTGTATATACAATATCAGTCAAAAGTTTGAACACACCTACTCATTCAAGGGTTTTTCTTTATTTATACTATTTTCTACATTGTAAAATAATAGTGAAGACATCAAAACTATGAAATAACATGTGGAATCATGTAGTAACCAAAGACTGTTGGAAAAGCATTCCAGGTTAAGCTGGTTGAGAGAATGCCAAGAGTGTGCAAAGCTGTCATCAAGACAAAGGGTGGCTACTTTTAAGAATCTAAAATCTAAAATATTTATTGATTTGTTTAACACTTTTTTGGTTACTACATGATTCCACGTGTGTTATTTCATAGTTTTGATTTCCTCTCTATTATTCTACAATGTAGAAGAATGATCAATAACACACAATGGCATATAGCCTAATATCCTCCACAACTCTTCTTTCCTTGCACATTTTAGTTGATACAGTAGGTACGTTATCCCCTCCTGGCTCAGAGCCCAGTGTGTTGGTTGGTTAGGCCTTTTTCCTGTCCACAGTGTATGTGTGAGTGTGTGCGTGTGCGTGTGTGTATGTGTGAGTGTGTGTGAGGGAATGCAGTGTAGCGAGGGGCACGCAGGGCAGGCAACCAGGCAGGCAGAGTGACAGTGATGAATTAGCTAGCTGGTAATAACCCCTCTGATCTGAGTCCCTCTTCCCGCTTCTTGGGGGGCACTTTTAATTGTAGCATGTCTCCACGTCCCCTCAGGCTACTCTCTCCCTGCTCCCTGCTCCCTGAACACACACACACACACACTCCCTCCCCTGAGTCTTTGTGTGACTGTACGCCAAGGGCTTATTAATCAAAATGGAAAAAACGGGGACACTGAGCGGAAGGGAGGGAGGGAGGTAGAGAGAGGGAGGGAGGTAGAGGGAGGGAGGGAGGGAGGTAGAGGGAGGGAGGGAGGTAGGTAGAGGGAGGGAGGTAGGGAGGTAGAGAGGTAAAGAGAGGGAGGGAAGTAGAGAGTGGGGGGAGGTAGGGAGGTAGAGGTAGAGATAGGGAGGGAGGTAGAGAGTGGGAGGGGGAGAGAGGGAGGTAGAGAGAGAAGGGGGAGAGATACAGGGAGAGAGAGGGAGGGAGGTAGAGAGACGGAGGGAGGTAGGGAGGTAGAGAGACGGAGGGAGGTAGGGAGGTAGAGAGAGGGAGGGAGGTAGAGAGACGGAGGGAGGTAGGGAGGTAGAGAGAGGGAGGGAGGGAGGTAGAGAGTGGGAGGGGGACAGAGAGGGAGGTAGAGAGAGAAGGGGGAGAGAGAGGGAGGGAGGGAGGTAGAGAGTGGGAGGGGGACAGAGAAGGAGGTAGAGAGAGAAGGGGGAGAGAGAGGGAGAGGGAGGGAGGGAGGTGAAAGATAGCCAGCCTGTATATAGGAATTCACTCTCTCTACAATAACAGGAGCTATGGCATGAATGTATTCCTTTGTATTATATAGATATGTTCTCTCTGTATGAAATAAATATGGTATGAAACACAATGGGAGAAAGTGTCCTGACCGAACAAACAGGAGCATCAATATATATGTAAATGTGACCACTTACAATCACAAAGGAGAAAATGGAGAAAAATGTCCCAGTCATCTTCTCGGGGGCAGGCTATGGGGTTTATTTCCCAGGTGCTTTGTTTGGTTCAGATAGACATTTATTTCATTATTGATGCATAGCTGACTGCCTGAGCTGTACACTCTGTAAAAACAGCCTATATGTTGTAGGTTTGTTCAGTGACCTGTGTGTGTGTGTGTGTGTGTGTGTGTGTGTGTGTGTGTGTGTGTGTGTGTGTGTGTGTGTGTGTGTGTGTGTGTGTGTGTGTGTGTGTGTGTGTGTGTGTGTGTGTGTGTGTGTGTGTGTGTGTGTGTGTGTGTGTGTGTGTGTGTGTGTGTGTGTGTGTGTGTGTGTGTGTGGAGGTCGTTGATGTTAGGAGTTTAGGAGATTAGTGGCCCTATTTGCTACGGTGCGTGTATATGCACCCGGGGATTGTCATGTGTGTGTGTGTGTGTCTGTGTGTGTGTGTGTGTCTGTGTCTGTGTTTGCGTGTGTGTGTGAGTGTCTATGGTATCCAGGCCGAGGGGATCCTTAAAGCATGGGCCACCCTTTCCTTGAAGAACCAGTATGGCAGCGATCCGGTGGTCACCAGGATCTGGAACAGCACCATGACAGAGGTATGGCTACCTCAAGTTACCAATATTTCTCCGCTATCCAGGATTAAGACAGGTGCCGTTGTTCATAGACAATGGTGAGCCTGAACCATCCAAGTCCGTGGCTAGCCCTCCTGAGTCCTGACTAACCCTGTCTGCGATATTTCATCACATACGGTATGGGCCATAACTGCCATGCTTTATCTATCACATGTCAATCACATTCTACCTTGTAAGAGTTTAGAATGGTAATGACATGGCTTTGACTCTTTGTATTGTAGAACTTCTGTATTGTGCCTTACCGTGTTTTCAGTTGCACACATTTCTACATTTCTGCCATTGCTCAGCTCTCCTTATTATGCTTGATAAATTCAAAGACCTTGACTTGTGAACCTCTCTCTCTGCTAAAAGCATGTCAATACATCTTGTAACTCTCTGGGACCATGACCACCATCTTTAAGTAGCCTACAGGCTAGAAATAACATAGGAATACAAATCAATAACCTAAGTAGAATGCCAAAGAAAAGCTGTTCGTTACATAACGATGTTGTGTTGCTTTTTGTTGAATGGTAAATCAATAACTAAATGAAATGCCTTTATTTTGGTGAACACTTGCCAGTGTGCTCATCCATCACCAACGCATTGTTGTTAGCATGTCACTCAAGTGTTGTTACAAGGCAATGCTGAGAGAATGCTACAACATCGCACATTTTCTCTCTTTCTCTCCGTGTCCTTGAAGCTGAACTGCTGTGGCTTCACCAACTACACAGATTTTACTGACTTGTACTACTCTGAGCAGAGTGAGGGCAGCTACCCACCCAGCTGCTGCCAGCTAGACACTGCCCCCTGCAGCCAGCAGCAGGCATGGCACAGTGCTGTTCAGGTGAGACCACGGCTGCCAATGGCTCCCTATTCTGAATGCTAAAAGTTCTATGTTTAATGAGCAGTGCATGACTCTTATGGTAACATTAGTTCAATGGGCTTTCTCCATTCGGATGGTTTTATACTCAACCAAACAAGGACAAAACTGACAAAGAAGTAGTCTAATTTGTAGAACTTTATTTGATTTATTTAGCGCTGTTTTCACGGTATCGTAAAAATTCATACGGGTATATATTAATACCATTATACGTTAAAATACGACACATTACCCAGCCCTGCCATATATAGTGCACTCATTTTGACCAGGTCCAATAAGGCTCTGGTCAAAAGTAGTGCACTATATAGGAAATGTCATTTGGGACATATATAGGGTGTCATTTGGGACATATATCATAGACTGGGTGAGACACCCACAGAGTGACACTGTTTCCCACAGGAACAACCATAAGTATCCTTGTTAACACTCAAATATATCATTAACTAAACATCTTCAACAACCTTCACTTGATCTAGAGAAAAACACGTGCTAATGTGTAACAAATCTGACCCAGTGCCTTTAATGACCTTGTGTTTTAAAATCACTTAGACGTGTACAACAATTGTCCTATTAATAATGAATGTTTTGTACACGTTCCACTCCAGGGCTGTTTTGAAAAGATGTTGGAGGCCCTTCAGAAGCATGCCAACATCGTAGGTGGAATAGCCTTAGGCATCGGAGGGCTAGAGGTAAAATCAACACGTCATAAATGATCCCGTGTGGCTCAGTTGGTAGAGTGTGACGCGTGGGTTTGATTCCCACAGGGGGGACCAGTATGAAAAATGTATACTCTCACTGCTGTATGTCGCTCTGGATAAGAGTGTCTGTAAAAATGTAACTGTGTATTGTTCGGTGCAAGAGTATAACCCAGTACCATGTCTATCAACCTCTAGTCGCAGGATGAGTAAAAGCCATTGATTTGTACTGAACATCCAGTGGTGACATTTTCTGGCTTTGAGGAATCTGATCTACAATCTGATCATAATGTTATGAAGTGACTCACGCACATTCACAAGCAGTCAGGTAGAGACGATAGGGTAGGTTCAGGTAGGAACCGTACGGGCTAGGGACTTTTTCCTGCTATGGTCCAGTCATACATGGCTATGGTCAGGTCATTGTGTCAGGACAAAATCCCGGCCATAATGACAGCTAGTGTTGGATACAGGAGCTGCTACAGTGTCTTCAGAAAGTTATCATACCCCTTGACTTATTCCACATTTTGTTGTGTTACAGCCTGAATTCAAATTTGTATTTTCTTTTTTTATATAAAAGCATAATTCCACTTTGACATTATGGGGTATTGTGTGTAGGCCAGTGACACAAAATCTCAATTTAATCAATTTTAAATTCAGGCTGTAACACAACAAAATGTGAATACTTTCCGAAGGCACTGTACATGTAATTAAAGCCATATTAGTTCTAATTAGTTGTAGTTCTAATCTAGATAATCCTAACACAAGTTTCTCTCTCCTAGGTGGCAGCAATGCTGCTCTCCATGTACCTGTACTGTTATCTGGACAACAATGGCAGCTGATACGTTTTATTGTACAGACAATATGTTGTTATGTACTGTAAAGGTACATGATTAATGATAGTGATTGTAGTGTCATCATATCTGATAGGTTGCCTTGATGTTATCATCTACAAATGTATATCAGTTATCTCATTTGATTAGTAAACGTGAAATAATGGATATCTTTTTAATTAATAGCACACAAAAGCCAAATCATGGTACTGTAATTGTGTGTAATGCTGTTTTAGATATTGTCACATTTATCTACTGTAAATACACTTCATATTTACAATAAATTCCAGCTACCAACATGTCTGGATGTTTTACAACAAAATCACACATTTGAAGTTCCTACATACACTAAGTATTCAAAACATCAAGGACACCTTCCTCATATTGAGTTGTACCCCACCCCTTCGCCCTCAAAACACCTTCCTCATATTGAGTTGTACCCCCTTCGCCCTCAAAACACCTTCCTCATATAGAGTTGTACCCCACCCCTTCGCCCTCAAAACACCTTCCTCATATTGAGTTGTACCCCCCCCCTTCGCCTCAAAACACCTTCCTCATATTGAGTTGTACCCCCTTCGCCCTCAAAACACCTTCCTCATATCCTATTGTACCCCCTTAGCCCTCAAAACACCTTCCTCATATTGAGTTGTACCCCACCCCCTTCGCCCTCAAAACACCTTCCTCATATTGAGTTGTACCCCACCCCCTTTTGCCCTCAAAACAGCCTGAATTTGTCGGGGCATGGACTCTACAAGGTGTCGAAAGCGTTCCACAAGGATGCTGGCCCATGTTGACTCTAGCGCTTGCCACAGCTGTGTCAAGTTGGCTGGATGTCCTTTGGGTGGTGGACCATTCTTGACGAGCACGGGAAACTGTTGAGCATGAAAAACCCAGCAGCATTGCAGTTCTTGACACAAACCGGTGCACCTGGTATCTACTACCATACCCCGTTCAAAGGCACTTAAATATTTTGTCTTGCCCATTCACCGTCTGAATGGCACAAAAACAATCCATGTCTCAATTGTCTCAAGGCTTGAATATCCTTCCTTAACCTGTCTCCTCACCGTCAGTCTATGTCATGGAAAGAGCAGGTGTCCTTAATGTTTTTCTACTCTCAGTGTATACTGTAATAGGAATTTTAGATCATTCAAACCCAGATATATTAAATGAGCAGTGGGCAACAACACACTGCATTGTACTGTGTGTCACATAATAGTAGTGTGCAAATGGGGCGGCAGGTAGCCTAGGAGTTAGAGCGTTGGACTAGTAACTGAAAGGTTGCAAGATCGAAATCCCCGAGCTGACAAGGGAAAAATCTGTAATTCTGGCCCTGAACAAGGTATTTAACCCACTGTTCCTAGGCTGTCATTGAAAATAAGATTTTGTTCTTAACTGACTTGCCTAGTTAAATAAAGATTAATGGAATACTGTATGTTTTTAGTCTTTGTTCTATTACCACACTGTCCACAGAAGTTACAGTAAATATTGACCAATCAGGGGCCTCTGAAACATAGAAAGGAGGAATGGAGAAATAGGGTATTGTTCAAGCCTCGCATACCATGCCTCTGGCTGTTGCACCTGAATTGGTGGAATCATCTTAAATCCCTGTTCAATCCCTGAACGCCAAGCATATGATGTTGTTCCCCTTTGACAGTCTGTTTAAGTGACCCTGGTATTCTCACTGCTCAGGGAGAGAGGAGTGGGGGCAAGACCATATACCATTCTAGTCAATTAGACCTCAGAGAGGTATTTAGAGATACATCTCTCATCATTTCAGACCAACTGTGCTCATCTCATTCCCTCCCATGTCTAACAATAACCCTCACACAACAACCCTCTCTCTCAACAAGAACCTTCATACACAAACCCTGTCTTCTCCTCTCGTTCTAGAGAGGACTACAATCCCAGCGATCGATCAATATTTAATCTATATCTCCAACTCAAAGGGGCTTAGAGAGTACTGCTAATCTCAATGCTCAATAAGTCAAAATGACATCAACCTAGGCTCTGACAGGATCCACTGCTCTTGACGGACAGGCCAAATGAACAGGTTTAGCATTAGGGTTTACAATAAAACACAATCAAAACGACAGCTTCAGTGTGTGTGTACACAGAGACAGATCACCCTGTAGGAAACTAAACACTGTCTTTATGTGGGGATTATCATGTGAAACACACACACACACATATTTAATTATGAAGAAACATGAACATTCAGCTTGACAGACTAATTCAGGTACAGGCATACATTTTACCCATAGTACATGCAGATGTGAGCACACACACAGATACTGATGTAGCTACGAACACACACAGATACTGATGTAGCTATGAACACACACACAGATACTGATGTAGCTATGAACACACACACAGATACTGATGTAGCTATGAACACACACAGATACTGATGTAGCTATGAACACACATAGATACTGATGTAGCTATGAAGACACACAGATACTGATGTAGCTATACACACACACAGATGCTGATGTAGCTATGAACACACACAGATACTGATGTAGCTATGAACACACACAGATACTGATGTAGCTATGAACACACATAGATACTGATGTAGCTATGAAGACACACAGATACTGATGTAGCTATACACACACACAGATGCTGATGTAGCTATGAACACACACAGATACCGATGTAGCTATGAACACACACAGAGATACTGATGTAGCTATGAACACACACACAGATACTGATGTAGCTATGAACACACACACAGATACTGATGTAGCTATGAACACACACAGAGATACTGATGTAGCTATACACACACACAGATACTGATGTAGCTATGAACACACACAGATACTGATGTAGCTATACACACACACAGATACTGATGTAGCTATACACACACACAGATACTGATGTAGCTATACACACACACAGATGCTGATGTAGCTATACACACACACAGATGCTGATGTAGCTATGAACACACACAGATACTGATGTAGCTATAAACACACACACAGATACTGATGTAGCTATGAACACACACAGATACTGATGTAGCTATGAACACACACACAGACACTGATGTAGCTATACACACACACAGATGCTGATGTAGCTATGAACACACACAGATACTGATGTAGCTATGAACACACACACAGACTCTGATGTAGCTATGAACACACACAGACTCTGATGTAGCTACGAACACCCACACAGACACTGATGTAGCTATGAACACACACACAGATACTGATGTAGCTATGAACACACACACAGATACCGATGTAGCTATGAACACACACAGATACTGATGTAGCTACGAACACACACAGATACTGATGTAGCTACGAACACACACAGATACTGATGTAGCTATGAACACACACAGATACTGATGTATCTATGAACACACAGAGATACTGATGTAGCTATGAACACACAGAGATACTGATGTAGCTATGAACACACACAGATACTGATGTAGCTATACACACACAGAGATACTGATGTAGCTATGAACACACACACATATACTGATGTAGCTATGAACACACACAGATACTGATGTAGCTATGAACACACACAGATACTGATGTAGCTATGAACACACACAGATACTGATGTAGCTATACACACACACAGATACTGATGTAGCTATACACACACACAGATACTGATGTAGCTATGAACACACACAGATGCTGATGTAGCTATGAACACACACAGATACTGATGTAGCTACGAACACACATATACAGTCTAGCTGTGGGTTCTGACTGGGCGTCTCCATTAAGAGATCATTGAGATGGCGAGGGATGATAACTCAAAGGACAGGAAGGTGTTTGTCCTTGGTCAACCACTGTGGTTAAGAAAATGTACCATCCAAGGGATTTGCATACATTTCCCTAGCCCACACTCTGTTCCCTTCTCCTCTCTGTCGGTTTACCCAACACCTTCTCCTGGGAAATCTGGATACAAGGACGAGGCTGGAGAAAACAACCTTACTAAGAACAAGAAAATGTGTTATGAATATTCTAGAAGTAATAAATGAATGTTGTGATGCCTGCTGTAGATTCACCTCTATAATAAATGAACATACTTATGTTTATCACACACCTATGAATTATTTCACCACAACTCCCTCAATCCATAATACACACACTCCATAATACACATCTGACACCACTATCAAACTGCATAAGAGATAAATGTGTCTATAGATGTCTACGAATGTGTCTATGAATGTGGCTATAAACATGTATGTGAATGGGTCTATAGATGTCTATTAATGTGTCTATTAATGTGAGAATGAATGTGTCTATAGATGTGTCTACAGATGTATGAATGTGTCTATAAATGTGTCTATGAATGTGAGTATGAATGTGTCTATAGATGTGTCTATAGATGTATGAATGTGTCTATAAATGTGTCTATGAATGTGAGTATGAATGTGTCTATAGATGTCTATGAATGTGAGTATGAATGTCTCTATAGATGTCTATGAATGTGCCTTGGAATGTCTACAAATGTGTCTATGAATGGGTCTATGAATGTCTGTAAATGTGTTTATGAATGTGTCTATAGACGTGTCTCTAGATGTCTGAAATTGTGTTTATGAATGTGTCTATAGATGTATATTGATGTCTATGAATGTGTCTATAGATGTGTCTATAGATCAGTTGCGACCAGTCATTCAGGGCACTGTTTTGAGCCCTACAGTTTGAGCCCTACAGTTTGAGCCCTACAACTTGTTTTTTGCATGTCATTTTGGAACTAATACGTGTCAAATATCAGTTTGCAAACAGTGTAAAAAAAATACAAATAATAATAATTGAGTTAATAAAGCCTCCATACAAACATGGTCTCTGTTTTTCTTGAGTAAGGCAACTCCAAAATGCAG
This sequence comes from Brachymystax lenok tsinlingensis, assembly GCA_030435695.1. Lineage (NCBI taxonomy): Eukaryota > Metazoa > Chordata > Actinopteri > Salmoniformes > Salmonidae > Brachymystax > Brachymystax lenok. Next base: position 38,875,112 of record CM059790.1, on the reverse strand, counting down.
GTGTTTCAGCCTAGCTCAGTGCTTTCTGCGGTGGTGGGACAGCCAGCTGAAAATACAGAGCGTAGGGGATGGTAATGTTCTCTAGTGATTGGCTCAGTGTTCTGTCACTAATGGGGACACTAAGTCACTGCCAAATCTAAGGGTAGAGCAAAAAAATGTAAACCCCTTGGGTGCTGCCATGGAGTTATATTAGAAGTGCCCATCCAAGAAGGCTCAAGGTCATTGGCCACAGATAAAATGGTGTCAAATCATGTTATATCTACAGTAGCTATGATTGGACTGATCATGTCAATGTCATACTTTCAAAATTGGGGGGAGATTTGAACGCCATCCGCTCTCTATTCCTTTTCATCCTTTTTGGTGGTAGGGGGGAAAGTTACAGTCTGATGAAATGGGGGAAAGTTAAAGTCTGATGGTAGGGGGAATGGGGAAAGTTACAGTCTGATGGTAGGGAGAGTGGGGAAAGTTACAGTCTGATGGTAGGGGAAAGTTACAGTCTGATGGTAGGGGGAAAGTTACAGTTCTGATGGTAGGGGAAAGTTACAGTTCTGATGGTAAGGGGAAAGTTACAGTTCTGATGGTAGAGGGAAAGTTACAGTCTAATGGTAGGGGAAAGTAAACAGTCTGATGGTAAGGGGGAAAGTTACAGTTCTGATGGTAGGGGGGAAAGTTACAGTTCTGATGGTAGGGCGGAAAGTTACAGTCTGATGGTAGGGGAAAGTTACAGTCTAATGGTAGGGGAAAGTTACAGTCTGATGGTAGGGGGAAAGTTACAGTTCTGATGGTAGGGGAAAGTTACAGTTCTGATGTTAGGGAAAGTTACAGTTCTGATGGTAGGGGAAAGTTACAGTCTGATGGTAGGGGAAAGTTACAGTCTGATGGTAGGGGAAAGTTACAGTCTGATGGTAGGGGAAGTTACAGTCTGATGGTAGGGGAAAGTTACTGTCTGATGGTAGGGGAAAGTTACAGTCTGATGGTAGGGGAAAGTTACAGTCTGATGGTAGGGGAAAGTTACTGTCTGATGGTAGGGGAAAGTTACAGTCTGATGGTAGGGGAAAGTTACAGTCTGATGGTAGGGGAAAGTTACTGTCTGATGGTAGGGGAAGTTACAGTCTGATGGTAGGGGAAAGTTACTGTCTGATGGTAGGAAGTTACAGTCTGATGGTAGGGGAAAGTTACTGTCTGATGGTAGGAAAGTTACAGTCTGATGGTAGGGAAGTTACAGTCTGATGGTAGGGGGAAAGTTACTGTCTGATGGTAGGGGAAGTTACAGTCTGATGGTAGGGGAAAGTTACTGTCTGATGGTAGGGGAAAGTTACAGTCTGATGGTAGGGGGAAGTTACAGTCTGATGGTAGGAGGGAAAGTTACAGTCTGATGGTAGGGGGAAAGTTACTGTCTGATGGTAGGGGGAAGTTACAGTCTGATGGTAGGGGAAAGTTACTGTCTGATGGTAGGGGGAAAGTTACTGTCTGATGGTAGGGGGGGAAGTTATAGTCTGATGGTAGGGGGGAAAGTTACAGTCTGATGGTAGGGGGGAAAGTTACTGTCTGATGGTAGGGGGGAAAGTTACTGTCTGATGGTAGGGGGGAAAGTTACTGGCCCAGCACCTCAGCCTCCCTGAGCACATAACAGTTATTATTAGATATCCCACTAGAGCACAACAGACAGAATAACAGTTATATTAGACATCCCACCTGAGCACAACAGACAGAATAACAGTTATATTAGATATCCCACCTGAGCACAACAGACAGAATAACAGTTATATTAGATATCCCACCTGAGCACAACAGACAGAATAACAGTTATATTAGATATCCCACCTGAGCACAACAGACAGAATAACAGTTATATTAGATATACCACCTGAGCACAACAGACAGAATAACAGTTATATTAGACATCCCACCTGAGCACAACAGACAGAATAACAGTTATATTAGACATCCCACCTGAGCACAACAGACAGAATAACAGTTATATTAGATATACCACCTGAGCACAACAGACAGAATAACAGTTATATTAGACATCCCACCTGAGCACAACAGACAGAATAACAGTTATATTAGACATCCCACCTGAGCACAACAGACAGAATAACAGTTATATTAGATATCCCACCTGAGCACAACAGACAGAATAACAGTTATATTAGATATCCCACCTGAGCACAACAGACAGAATAACAGTTATATTAGATATCCCACCTGAGCACAACAGACAGAATAACAGTTATATTAGATATCCCACCTGAGCACAACAGACAGAATAACAGTTATATTAGATATACCACCTGAGCACAACAGACAGAATAACAGTTATATTAGACATCCCACCTGAGCACAACAGACAGAATAACAGTTATATTAGATATCCCACCTGAGCACAACAGACAGAATAACAGTTATATTAGATATACCACCTGAGCACAACAGACAGAATAACAGTTATATTAGATATCCCACCTGAGCACAACAGACAGAATAACAGTTATATTAGATATCCCACCTGAGCACAACAGACAGAATAACAGTTATATTAGATATCCCACCTGAGCACAACAGACAGAATAACAGTTATATTAGATATCCCACCTGAGCACAACAGACAGAATAACAGTTATATTAGACATCCCACCTGAGCACAACAGACAGAATAACAGTTATATTAGATATCCCACCTGAGCACAACAGACAGAATAACAGTTATATTAGATATCCCACCTGAGCACAACAGACAGAATAACAGTTATATTAGATATCCCACCTGAGCACAACAGACAGAATAACAGTTATATTAGATATCCCACCTGAGCACAACAGACAGAATAACAGTTATATTAGATATCCCACCTGAGCACAACAGACAGAATAACAGTTATATTAGATATCCCACCTGAGCACAACAGACAGAATAACAGTTATATTAGACATCCCACCTGAGCACAACAGACAGAATAACAGTTATATTAGATATCCCACCTGAGCACAACAGACAGAATAACAGTTATATTAGACATCCCACCTGAGCACAACAGACAGAATAACAGTTATATTAGACATCCCACCTGAGCACAACAGACAGAATAACAGTTATATTAGACATCCCACCTGAGCACAACAGACAGAATAACAGTTATATTAGATATCCCACCTGAGCACAACAGACAGAATAACAGTTATATTAGATATCCCACCTGAGCACAACAGACAGAATAACAGTTATATTAGATATCCCACCTGAGCACAACAGACAGAATAACAGTTATATTAGATATCCCACCTGAGCACAACAGACAGAATAACAGTTATATTAGATATCCCACCTGAGCACAACAGACAGAATAACAGTTATATTAGACATCCCACCTGAGCACAACAGACAGAATAACAGTTATATTAGATATCCCACCTGAGCACAACAGACAGAATAACAGTTATATTAGACATCCCACCTGAGCACAACAGACAGAATAACAGTTATATTAGATATCCCACCTGAGCACAACAGACAGAATAACAGTTATATTAGATATCCCACCTGAGCACAACAGACAGAATAACAGTTATATTAGATATCCCACCTGAGCACAACAGACAGAATAACAGTTATATTAGATATCCCACCTGAGCACAACAGACAGAATAACAGTTATATTAGATATCCCACCTGAGCACAACAGACAGAATAACAGTTATATTAGATATCCCACCTGAGCACAACAGACAGAATAACAGTTATATTAGATATCCCACCTGAGCACAACAGACAGAATAACAGTTATATTAGATATCCCACCTGAGCACAACAGACAGAATAACAGTTATATTAGATATCCCACCTGAGCACAACAGACAGAATAACAGTTATATTAGATATCCCACCTGAGCACAACAGACAGAATAACAGTTATATTAGATATCCCACCTGAGCACAACAGACAGAATAACAGTTATATTAGATATCCCACCTGAGCACAACAGACAGAATAACAGTTATATTAGATATCCCACCTGAGCACAACAGACAGAATAACAGTTATATTAGATATCCCACCTGAGCACAACAGACAGAATAACAGTTATATTAGATATCCCACCTGAGCACAACAGACAGAATAACAGTTATATTAGATATCCCACCTGAGCACAACAGACAGAATAACAGTTATATTAGATATCCCACCTGAGCACAACAGACAGAATAACAGTTATATTAGATATCCCACCTGAGCACAACAGACAGAATAACAGTTATATTAGATATCCCACCTGAGCACAACAGACAGAATAACAGTTATATTAGATATCCCACCTGAGCACAACAGACAGAATAACAGTTATATTAGATATCCCACCTGAGCACAACAGACAGAATAACAGTTATATTAGATATCCCACCTGAGCACAACAGACAGAATAACAGTTATATTAGATATCCCACCTGAGCACAACAGACAGAATAACAGTTATATTAGATATCCCACCTGAGCACAACAGACAGAATAACAGTTATATTAGATATCCCACCTGAGCACAACAGACAGAATAACAGTTATATTAGATATCCCACCTGAGCACAACAGACAGAATAACAGTTATATTAGATATCCCACCTGAGCACAACAGACAGAATAACAGTTATATTAGATATCCCACCTGAGCACAACAGACAGAATAACAGTTATATTAGATATCCCACCTGAGCACAACAGACAGAATAACAGTTATATTAGATATCCCACCTGAGCACAACAGACAGAATAACAGTTATATTAGATATCCCACCTGAGCACAACAGACAGAATAACAGTTATATTAGATATCCCACCTGAGCACAACAGACAGAATAACAGTTATATTAGATATCCCACCTGAGCACAACAGACAGAATAACAGTTATATTAGATATCCCACCTGAGCACAACAGACAGAATAACAGTTATATTAGATATCCCACCTGAGCACAACAGACAGAATAACAGTTATATTAGATATCCCACCTGAGCACAACAGACAGAATAACAGTTATATTAGATATCCCACCTGAGCACAACAGACAGAATAACAGTTATATTAGATATCCCACCTGAGCACAACAGACAGAATAACAGTTATATTAGATATCCCACCTGAGCACAACAGACAGAATAACAGTTATATTAGATATCCCACCTGAGCACAACAGACAGAATAACAGTTATATTAGATATCCCACCTGAGCACAACAGACAGAATAACAGTTATATTAGATATCCCACCTGAGCACAACAGACAGAATAACAGTTATATTAGATATCCCACCTGAGCACAACAGACAGAATAACAGTTATATTAGATATCCCACCTGAGCACAACAGACAGAATAACAGTTATATTAGATATCCCACCTGAGCACAACAGACAGAATAACAGTTATATTAGATATCCCACCTGAGCACAACAGACAGAATAACAGTTATATTAGATATCCCACCTGAGCACAACAGACAGAATAACAGTTATATTAGATATCCCACCTGAGCACAACAGACAGAATAACAGTTATATTAGATATCCCACCTGAGCACAACAGACAGAATAACAGTTATATTAGATATCCCACCTGAGCACAACAGACAGAATAACAGTTATATTAGATATCCCACCTGAGCACAACAGACAGAATAACAGTTATATTAGATATCCCACCTGAGCACAACAGACAGAATAACAGTTATATTAGATATCCCACCTGAGCACAACAGACAGAATAACAGTTATATTAGATATCCCACCTGAGCACAACAGACAGAATAACAGTTATATTAGATATCCCACCTGAGCACAACAGACAGAATAACAGTTATATTAGATATCCCACCTGAGCACAACAGACAGAATAACAGTTATATTAGATATCCCACCTGAGCACAACAGACAGAATAACAGTTATATTAGATATCCCACCTGAGCACAACAGACAGAATAACAGTTATATTAGATATCCCACCTGAGCACAACAGACAGAATAACAGTTATATTAGATATCCCACCTGAGCACAACAGACAGAATAACAGTTATATTAGATATCCCACCTGAGCACAACAGACAGAATAACAGTTATATTAGATATCCCACCTGAGCACAACAGACAGAATAACAGTTATATTAGATATCCCACCTGAGCACAACAGACAGAATAACAGTTATATTAGATATCCCACCTGAGCACAACAGACAGAATAACAGTTATATTAGATATCCCACCTGAGCACAACAGACAGAATAACAGTTATATTAGATATCCCACCTGAGCACAACAGACAGAATAACAGTTATATTAGATATCCCACCTGAGCACAACAGACAGAATAACAGTTATATTAGATATCCCACCTGAGCACAACAGACAGAATAACAGTTATATTAGATATCCCACCTGAGCACAACAGACAGAATAACAGTTATATTAGACATCCCACCTGAGCACAACAGACAGAATAACAGTTATATTAGATATCCCACCTGAGCACAACAGACAGAATAACAGTTATATTAGATATCCCACCTGAGCACAACAGACAGAATAACAGTTATATTAGATATCCCACCTGAGCACAACAGACAGAATAACAGTTATATTAGATATCCCACCTGAGCACAACAGACAGAATAACAGTTATATTAGATATCCCACCTGAGCACAACAGACAGAATAACAGTTATATTAGATATCCCACCTGAGCACAACAGACAGAATAACAGTTATATTAGATATCCCACCTGAGCACAACAGACAGAATAACAGTTATATTAGATATCCCACCTGAGCACAACAGACAGAATAACAGTTATATTAGATATCCCACCTGAGCACAACAGACAGAATAACAGTTATATTAGACATCCCACCTGAGCACAACAGACAGAATAACAGTTATATTAGATATCCCACCTGAGCACAACAGACAGAATAACAGTTATATTAGATATCCCACCTGAGCACAACAGACAGAATAACAGTTATATTAGATATCCCACCTGAGCACAACAGACAGAATAACAGTTATATTAGATATCCCACCTGAGCACAACAGACAGAATAACAGTTATATTAGATATCCCACCTGAGCACAACAGACAGAATAACAGTTATATTAGATATCCCACCTGAGCACAACAGACAGAATAACAGTTATATTAGATATCCCACCTGAGCACAACAGACAGAATAACAGTTATATTAGATATCCCACCTGAGCACAACAGACAGAATAACAGTTATATTAGATATCCCACCTGAGCACAACAGACAGAATAACAGTTATATTAGATATCCCACCTGAGCACAACAGACAGAATAACAGTTATATTAGATATCCCACCTGAGCACAACAGACAGAATAACAGTTATATTAGATATCCCACCTGAGCACAACAGACAGAATAACAGTTATATTAGACATCCCACCTGAGCACAACAGACAGAATAACAGTTATATTAGATATCCCACCTGAGCACAACAGACAGAATAACAGTTATATTAGATATCCCACCTGAGCACAACAGACAGAATAACAGTTATATTAGATATCCCACCTGAGCACAACAGACAGAATAACAGTTATATTAGATATCCCACCTGAGCACAACAGACAGAATAACAGTTATATTAGATATCCCACCTGAGCACAACAGACAGAATAACAGTTATATTAGATATCCCACCTGAGCACAACAGACAGAATAACAGTTATATTAGATATCCCACCTGAGCACAACAGACAGAATAACAGTTATATTAGATATCCCACCTGAGCACAACAGACAGAATAACAGTTATATTAGATATCCCACCTGAGCACAACAGACAGAATAACAGTTATATTAGATATCCCACCTGAGCACAACAGACAGAATAACAGTTATATTAGATATCCCACCTGAGCACAACAGACAGAATAACAGTTATATTAGACATCCCACCTGAGCACAACAGACAGAATAACAGTTATATTAGATATCCCACCTGAGCACAACAGACAGAATAACAGTTATATTAGATATCCCACCTGAGCACAACAGACAGAATAACAGTTATATTAGATATCCCACCTGAGCACAACAGACAGAATAACAGTTATATTAGATATCCCACCTGAGCACAACAGACAGAATAACAGTTATATTAGATATCCCACCTGAGCACAACAGACAGAATAACAGTTATATTAGATATCCCACCTGAGCACAACAGACAGAATAACAGTTATATTAGATATCCCACCTGAGCACAACAGACAGAATAACAGTTATATTAGATATCCCACCTGAGCACAACAGACAGAATAACAGTTATATTAGATATCCCACCTGAGCACAACAGACAGAATAACAGTTATATTAGATATCCCACCTGAGCACAACAGACAGAATAACAGTTATATTAGATATCCCACCTGAGCACAACAGACAGAATAACAGTTATATTAGATATCCCACCTGAGCACAACAGACAGAATAACAGTTATATTAGATATCCCACCTGAGCACAACAGACAGAATAACAGTTATATTAGATATCCCACCTGAGCACAACAGACAGAATAACAGTTATATTAGATATCCCACCTGAGCACAACAGACAGAATAACAGTTATATTAGATATCCCACCTGAGCACAACAGACAGAATAACAGTTATATTAGATATCCCACCTGAGCACAACAGACAGAATAACAGTTATATTAGATATCCCACCTGAGCACAACAGACAGAATAACAGTTATATTAGATATCCCACCTGAGCACAACAGACAGAATAACAGTTATATTAGATATCCCACCTGAGCACAACAGACAGAATAACAGTTATATTAGATATCCCACCTGAGCACAACAGACAGAATAACAGTTATATTAGATATCCCACCTGAGCACAACAGACAGAATAACAGTTATATTAGATATCCCACCTGAGCACAACAGACAGAATAACAGTTATATTAGATATCCCACCTGAGCACAACAGACAGAATAACAGTTATATTAGATATCCCACCTGAGCACAACAGACAGAATAACAGTTATATTAGATATCCCACCTGAGCACAACAGACAGAATAACAGTTATATTAGATATCCCACCTGAGCACAACAGACAGAATAACAGTTATATTAGACATCCCACCTGAGCACAACAGACAGAATAACAGTTATATTAGATATCCCACCTGAGCACAACAGACAGAATAACAGTTATATTAGATATCCCACCTGAGCACAACAGACAGAATAACAGTTATATTAGATATCCCACCTGAGCACAACAGACAGAATAACAGTTATATTAGATATCCCACCTGAGCACAACAGACAGAATAACAGTTATATTAGATATCCCACCTGAGCACAACAGACAGAATAACAGTTATATTAGATATCCCACCTGAGCACAACAGACAGAATAACAGTTATATTAGACATCCCACCTGAGCACAACAGACAGAATAACAGTTATATTAGATATCCCACCTGAGCACAACAGACAGAATAACAGTTATATTAGATATCCCACCTGAGCACAACAGACAGAATAACAGTTATATTAGATATCCCACCTGAGCACAACAGACAGAATAACAGTTATATTAGATATCCCACCTGAGCACAACAGACAGAATAACAGTTATATTAGATATCCCACCTGAGCACAACAGACAGAATAACAGTTATATTAGATATCCCACCTGAGCACAACAGACAGAATAACAGTTATATTAGATATCCCACCTGAGCACAACAGACAGAATAACAGTTATATTAGATATCCCACCTGAGCACAACAGACAGAATAACAGTTATATTAGATATCCCACCTGAGCACAACAGACAGAATAACAGTTATATTAGATATCCCACCTGAGCACAACAGACAGAATAACAGTTATATTAGATATCCCACCTGAGCACAACAGACAGAATAACAGTTATATTAGATATCCCACCTGAGCACAACAGACAGAATAACAGTTATATTAGATATCCCACCTGAGCACAACAGACAGAATAACAGTTATATTAGATATCCCACCTGAGCACAACAGACAGAATAACAGTTATATTAGATATCCCACCTGAGCACAACAGACAGAATAACAGTTATATTAGATATCCCACCTGAGCACAACAGACAGAATAACAGTTATATTAGATATCCCACCTGAGCACAACAGACAGAATAACAGTTATATTAGATATCCCACCTGAGCACAACAGACAGAATAACAGTTATATTAGATATCCCACCTGAGCACAACAGACAGAATAACAGTTATATTAGATATCCCACCTGAGCACAACAGACAGAATAACAGTTATATTAGATATCCCACCTGAGCACAACAGACAGAATAACAGTTATATTAGATATCCCACCTGAGCACAACAGACAGAATAACAGTTATATTAGATATCCCACCTGAGCACAACAGACAGAATAACAGTTATATTAGATATCCCACCTGAGCACAACAGACAGAATAACAGTTATATTAGATATCCCACCTGAGCACAACAGACAGAATAACAGTTATATTAGATATCCCACCTGAGCACAACAGACAGAATAACAGTTATATTAGATATCCCACCTGAGCACAACAGACAGAATAACAGTTATATTAGATATCCCACCTGAGCACAACAGACAGAATAACAGTTATATTAGATATCCCACCTGAGCACAACAGACAGAATAACAGTTATATTAGATATCCCACCTGAGCACAACAGACAGAATAACAGTTATATTAGATATCCCACCTGAGCACAACAGACAGAATAACAGTTATATTAGATATCCCACCTGAGCACAACAGACAGAATAACAGTTATATTAGATATCCCACCTGAGCACAACAGACAGAATAACAGTTATATTAGATATCCCACCTGAGCACAACAGACAGAATAACAGTTATATTAGATATCCCACCTGAGCACAACAGACAGAATAACAGTTATATTAGATATCCCACCTGAGCACAACAGACAGAATAACAGTTATATTAGACATCCCACCTGAGCACAACAGACAGAATAACAGTTATATTAGATATCCCACCTGAGCACAACAGACAGAATAACAGTTATATTAGATATCCCACCTGAGCACAACAGACAGAATAACAGTTATATTAGATATCCCACCTGAGCACAACAGACAGAATAACAGTTATATTAGATATCCCACCTGAGCACAACAGACAGAATAACAGTTATATTAGACATCCCACCTGAGCACAACAGACAGAATAACAGTTATATTAGACATCCCACCTGAGCACAACAGACAGAATAACAGTTATATTAGATATCCCACCTGAGCACAACAGACAGAATAACAGTTATATTAGATATCCCACCTGAGCACAACAGACAGAATAACAGTTATATTAGATATCCCACCTGAGCACAACAGACAGAATAACAGTTATATTAGATATCCCACCTGAGCACAACAGACAGAATAACAGTTATATTAGATATCCCACCTGAGCACAACAGACAGAATAACAGTTATATTAGATATCCCACCTGAGCACAACAGACAGAATAACAGTTATATTAGATATCCCACCTGAGCACAACAGACAGAATAACAGTTATATTAGATATCCCACCTGAGCACAACAGACAGAATAACAGTTATATTAGATATCCCACCTGAGCACAACAGACAGAATAACAGTTATATTAGATATCCCACCTGAGCACAACAGACAGAATAACAGTTATATTAGATATCCCACCTGAGCACAACAGACAGAATAACAGTTATATTAGATATCCCACCTGAGCACAACAGACAGAATAACAGTTATATTAGATATCCCACCTGAGCACAACAGACAGAATAACAGTTATATTAGATATCCCACCTGAGCACAACAGACAGAATAACAGTTATATTAGATATCCCACCTGAGCACAACAGACAGAATAACAGTTATATTAGATATCCCACCTGAGCACAACAGACAGAATAACAGTTATATTAGATATCCCACCTGAGCACAACAGACAGAATAACAGTTATATTAGATATCCCACCTGAGCACAACAGACAGAATAACAGTTATATTAGATATCCCACCTGAGCACAACAGACAGAATAACAGTTATATTAGATATCCCACCTGAGCACAACAGACAGAATAACAGTTATATTAGATATCCCACCTGAGCACAACAGACAGAATAACAGTTATATTAGATATCCCACCTGAGCACAACAGACAGAATAACAGTTATATTAGACATCCCACCTGAGCACAACAGACAGAATAACAGTTATATTAGATATCCCACCTGAGCACAACAGACAGAATAACAGTTATATTAGATATCCCACCTGAGCACAACAGACAGAATAACAGTTATATTAGATATCCCACCTGAGCACAACAGACAGAATAACAGTTATATTAGATATCCCACCTGAGCACAACAGACAGAATAACAGTTATATTAGATATCCCACCTGAGCACAACAGACAGAATAACAGTTATATTAGATATCCCACCTGAGCACAACAGACAGAATAACAGTTATATTAGATATCCCACCTGAGCACAACAGACAGAATAACAGTTATATTAGATATCCCACCTGAGCACAACAGACAGAATAACAGTTATATTAGACATCCCACCTGAGCACAACAGACAGAATAACAGTTATATTAGATATCCCACCTGAGCACAACAGACAGAATAACAGTTATATTAGATATCCCACCTGAGCACAACAGACAGAATAACAGTTATATTAGATATCCCACCTGAGCACAACAGACAGAATAACAGTTATATTAGACATCCCACCTGAGCACAACAGACAGAATAACAGTTATATTAGACATCCCACCTGAGCACAACAGACAGAATAACAGTTATATTAGATATCCCACCTGAGCACAACAGACAGAATAACAGTTATATTAGACATCCCACCTGAGCACAACAGACAGAATAACAGTTATATTAGACATCCCACCTGAGCACAACAGACAGAATAACAGTTATATTAGATATCCCACCTGAGCACAACAGACAGAATAACAGTTATATTAGATATCCCACCTGAGCACAACAGACAGAATAACAGTTATATTAGACATCCCACCTGAGCACAACAGACAGAATAACAGTTATATTAGATATCCCACCTGAGCACAACAGACAGAATAACAGTTATATTAGATATCCCACCTGAGCACAACAGACAGAATAACAGTTATATTAGACATCCCACCTGAGCACAACAGACAGAATAACAGTTATATTAGATATCCCACTGAGCACAACAGACAGAATAACAGTTATATTAGACATCCCACCTGAGCACAACAGACAGAATAACAGTTATATTAGATATCCCACCTGAGCACAACAGACAGAATAACAGTTATATTAGACATCCCACCTGAGCACAACAGACAGAATAACAGTTATATTAGATATCCCACCTGAGCACAACAGACAGAATAACACATGATAAACACTTCACCAATATAGAAGTTGGGCTGAATTTGCGGACTACATCAGATACATTCTCACTCACTTCAGTAAGTTCTCAATCTCCAGCTCATAGGCATCTTTTTTGAAGCGGTCTACATTCTTCATCTGGACGTTAGGTACCGAGTTGAGACTGTGCTTCTTGAAATGCTCTTCCTAGAGAGGACGAAACACTCGGACAGGTGAGACAGCTTGTGATACAATCAGCTTGTGAAAACCCACTGAATAAATAGCTGTCAGCATCCTGAGTCATCATCAATTTCACTTTAAAAACAGTCTTTAATAGTCAGCTCAGACTATACGACAGATGTCATCGTTCTAACTAGACACTGTTGCAATCAGTGCAGACTCGTCGCTCTCTGACGTAAGACAATGGGCTATATGATTGACCCTGTGCTAGTAGTGAAGCAGAGGGCCTTACGTGGAATAGCCGTTCATGTTAAGCCTGATGCCAAAGTGGCAGGAGCAGGACACATCAAGGATGATTCACTCTGCCTTTCCCCTGCTCTAGCATACGCATCCACATGTCCCAGTCCCAAAGCTAGAAACACACAGGTTATTACACAATGAATATAGACTGATAGAAACACACAGGTTATTACACAATGAATATAGACTGATAGAAACACACACCTTCTCATTTGGCCTCCAGTTGATCCTTGTAGGCTCTTCAGCATCCAGCCAAGGCCTGACATACTCTCCACTCTGTAGAGCAGGACGAGGTCCTCGGCTGTGTGTTCATAACCCTGTTATAACACACACACAGTACATAAGCACACTCTCCACTCTGTAGAGCAGGGCGGGGTCCTCTGCTGTATGTTCATAACCCTGTTATAACACACACACACTACATAAGCACTATGTAGAGCAGGGTGGGGTCCTCTGCTGTGTGTTCATAACCCTGTTATAACACACACTACATAAGCACACTTTCCACTCTGTAGAGCAGGGTAGGGTCCTCTGCTGTGTGTTCATAACCCTAATATAACACACACCACATAAGCACACTCTCCACTCTGTAGAGCAGGGTGGGGTCCTCTGCTGTGTGTTCATAACCCTGTTATAACACACACTACATAAGCACACTCTCCACTCTGTAGAGCAGGGCGAGGTCCTCTGCTGTGTGTTCATAACCCTGTTATAACACACACTACGTAAGCACACTCTCCACTCTGTAGAGCAGGGCGGGGTCCTTTGCTGTGTGTTCATAACCCTGAATAGCAGAATTACAACAGATATTACACATTACATAAGCACATTTCCACACATTACAGCAACGAAGGGAAAGCTTTTAAGGTTGTAGAGGTGTTAAAGTGAGAGGTGGAGACAGGACACGGACGGACCTGGTCATTCCAGACTGAGATGCAGCTCAGGCTGTCATCCCTGTTCAGTAGATCAAGTCTGGCTCAGGAAACTGGACAGCATCAATAACAATACACATGATATCACCAGCAGAACAGCATCGGTTCACCAACAATACATGGATAGCTTCATTTCATGTTGGAAATCTTTAATGTCAGTTCAAGACTATTCTACTATAATACATTCCATTCCTGTATGGTGATAGTTGAACTTGGCTATCTACATCTACAAGTTCCTGCTGGTCTTTCCCTGTGTGTATACAGCTTTGATTTGTCTGATTCCTAGTTGATTGGCTAAATGATCAAGATGGCGCCGACAGAGAGGGCTGCCTCGCTTCTAGTCCTTAGGAAACTTTGCTACAAGCATTTCGCTACACTTGCAATAACATCTGCTAACCATGTGTATGTGACCAATAACATTTCATTTCATTTGATTTAAATGTAATTTCAAAAGGGCATGTTTTCGAGGGTAAACAAGCATTAAATTCAGTCAGCCAAATCCTCCAAATGTTTCTGAAGCATTTGAAGTCATTAGTTTGTAGAGGATATAGTGCACACCTGTCAATCAGTAAATACATTGAAGGCTTGGAGCACACAATGAAGAATGAGGGTCCCAGTGAGTTACAACAGCAGGAAGCATGTGGATCTGCTGCCCCCTTCTGGACATTAATGGTAACATTCATCCTAAAGCACATGCTCGGCTACATTCAACTCATTGACGATCTTCCAATGATCTTTGCTCTGAGATTGAAGAAACACAGTCATTTTGAGGGCGTATTCTAGATATAGTAGTACCCCTCTA
Organism: Brachymystax lenok tsinlingensis; assembly: GCA_030435695.1. Taxonomy (NCBI): domain Eukaryota; kingdom Metazoa; phylum Chordata; class Actinopteri; order Salmoniformes; family Salmonidae; genus Brachymystax; species Brachymystax lenok. Next base: position 38,859,381 of record CM059790.1, on the reverse strand, counting down.
TATGTTGTATAGTAAAAGCTTCCATCAAGCTAAAACTATAGACATCTTACCTGAGGAAATCTATGGAGATATCTAGGATTTCCTCCAGGACTATGGCAAAGTTGGCATCCTGCAAATCAACCACATAACAACCACATAACCACATAACCAGGTGGAGGTGGACGGGATGATGAAAATAGTCACTGGGTGTAGGTTAAAGGTTACTCCACAACATTGCCATTGATTGTGTCATTGGTTGGTGTCTGACAGGAGTTAATGTTATATGAACCAGTCCTTATGATATTGCTGCTTTGCTGAAACGGTCCGTCTCATAGATAAAATAAGTGATTTCTAGTTGACTGATGACTGTTTCAGCTGGTCCGTGTCTCTGATGGCGGCTGCTCGGAAGGTGAGGAGTGTGTTGGCTGACCGACATCTCACCTACTCTGGTATTCTTGATGCTGATGGGAGTGTGTTGAACCCCCTTCAGTCCAAACAGCTCCAACACATCCATGGGCTCCTGTACAAACACAAACAACTAAAGGGTAGCCAAATACAGAAGTCCATACTTACAGTGGTGCCGTCCACTGCCACACAGACCTTGGAGCGGCTGGAGTACACCTTGATGTCCAGGAGCTTCCTACCGCTTGCCAGCTGGTGCGGAGTCTCCATGTCGGGCAGGGTATCGTCTGAAAGGGAGCAGAGGGGAGGTCAGACATTTTGAATTATGGAAACTTGTTTTATAAGTTGACTAAGACTGTGCATAATTTTGTTCAGCGGTATGATTTTCATATGTCATCAACTTCTTAAGGCTAATGCTAGTGAGGAACAACTTTTTATATGCGTAATAATGGAAATATGTGTGAAACAAATGGTGGAAGAATGTTCAAGACTCAACATACTCCTGTACTGGCTCTTCCTCGTTAGCTTCTTGTGTCTAAGATGAGTTTGATATGCACAAGGACTGTGACCAGAATAAAGTAGAACCACTCCGGCCTGCACAGAAGTAAAAGACAAGAAGTTGTTCTCAAATTTATCTCAAACGTAGCCTAACCAACGGTGACAGTGAATGCTCACCAGGAGGTCTCGGCAGATGACTCGCTTGTTAGTTAGGTTGTATTTCCAGGTTAGGTAGAGGCTCTGTTGTTGGCGTGGAATGAACGATTTCACTCGAGGATTGGGTGTCCAGGTGTCCATCTTTGACTGTGGCATGAGACTGCAACCTCTCACCTCCTCCTTTTCACCGAGCGTGTTGTCCTGATTAAAGAAGCAATAAAACTGGCCTTCTTTAGACTAGTTGAGTATCTGGAGCATCAGCATTTGTGGGTTTGATTACAGGCTCAAATGGCCAGAAACAAAGACTTTTCTTCTGAAACTCCTCAGTCTATTCTTGTTCTGAGACATGAAGGCTATGCCATGCGAGAAATTGCCAAGAAACTGAAGATCTCGTACAACGCTGTGTACTACTCCCTTCACAGAACAGCCCAAATTGCCTCTAACCAGAATAGAAAGAGGAGTGGGAGGCCCCGGTGCACAACTGAGCAAGAGGACAAGTACATTAGAGTGTCTAGTTTGAGAAACAGACGCCTCGCAAATCCTCAACTGGCAGATTCATTAAATAGTACCCGCGCAAAACACCAGTCTCAATGTCAACAGTGAAGAGGCAACTCCAGGATGCTGGCCTTCTAGGCAGAGTTGCAAAGAAAGAAGACATATCTCAGACTGGCCAATAAAAAGAAAAGATTAAGATGGGCAAAGGAACACAGCCACTGGACAGATGAACTCTGCCTAGAAGGGCAGCATCCCAGAGTCGCATCTTAAAAAAAATACAAGCCATGTTCAGGTACCTGCCTATTTAAGTCAGCAGGGGGTGCAAGAGCATTATGCCTTTCGGGGAATTTCATTTAACCTATCCAGGTGTATGCTACTACTCTCTCTCTCTACCCTCGTGTTTCTGGGAGAGGACTGCCCCTATGCCTGTGTCACATGCGTCAGTATCCATTATGAAATCTAGATTTGGGTTTGGAAAGCCAGTATGGGGATGTGGTAAGCTTGGACTTTAGTTCATTAAAGGCCACTTCACACGCTGTGTTTCACTCAAACATTTTCCCCTTATCTGTCAATCTGTACAAAGGCTCCGCCATAGCTACAAAATCTGGTATGAACCTCAAGTATGACGACAGGCCTTAAAAGCTTCTCGCCTCTGTCAGTGACTTGAGGCTAAGCCATGACCTGACTGTCTCTGTTTTCATGGGGTCAGTGGACACTCCCTCAGCCGAGATGATGTGTCCCAGGTAGCTCATCTGCGACCTGACCAAATGGTACGTAGATGGCTTCACCTTAAGTCCTGCCTACTCCAATCTGCTGAAAACCTAGTGTAAACACTTCACATGCTTTTGGAATGTACGACCAAACACTATGATGTTGTCTGATGTTGTCACCAAACATGTTGTCCACTGTACATCAGCCAAAACCAAGTCCATGAGACGCTGGAAGCTGCTTGGAGCATTTGTCAACCCAAACCCCATGACCTGGAATTTGAAAAGCCCTCTGTCACAAAAGCAGTTTTGCAACAATTCTCGGGTGCATCTCGACTTGCCAGTACCCACTGGCTAAGTCTAAAGTGGAAAACCTCTGAGCACCGGCAAGCACCGGCAAGGTCTCGTCGAACCTAGGAAGTGGATAAGCATCTTTAACAGTGTTCTCGTTTGATCTTCTGTAATCCACACAGAACCTGATTGAGCCGTCCTTCTTTCTTACTAACACCACTGGTGCTGCCCATGGACTGCTGGATGGGTTAACTACTGCCCTTTCTAACATGTCCTGCAAGTGCTTGTCAAACTCTGCTTGCAGATGAACAGGCACCCGCCTTAACGCTTGTTTGATAGGCCTAGTGTCCCCTGTGTCAATCCTATGCTGGACTAGTTTTGGACTAGCAGCCTAAGTCAAAATCACCAGTGCTAAACACGCCCACATAACTTCACAACATTTCCTTTACAGCTCTCAGTTGCACCTCAGTTAGCTGGCCGCAATCTATGTCCAGCTCTTGCATTAACTATTCTACGTCCCACTTTGCTGTGGTCGGAGAGTATTGCGGGCTGGTTAGAATCCTGTAGGCTAACAACAATAGAGTTTCACTACCCTTCTTCCAGATAGAGAAACCCCCAGTTCAGTGCCCTCCCTCAGTAACTGAGACTCTGGAGTTACATTCAGTTTCCCCTTCACTGAGCTGCAAACACTACATGCTACCAACAGGTTTCTTGTATCAGTGACTTTCACACCGGACTCAAAATACAGAAAAAACACACAGTTGATGTCGGAAATTTACATACAACATACAGCCAAATATTTTTTTTTTTCACAATTCCAGACATTATTTTAAGAATGTGAAATGTCAGAATAAAAGTAGAGAGAATTGTTTATTTCAGCTTTTATTTCTTTCATCACATTCCCAGTGGGTCAGAAGTTTACATACACTCAAATAGTATTTGGTAGCATTGCCTTTAAATGATTTAACTTGGGTCAAACATTTCAGGTAGCCTTCCACAAGCTTCCCACAATAAGTTGGGTGAATTTTGGCCCATTCCTACTGACAGAGCTGGTGTAACTGAGTCAGGTTTGTAGGCCTCCTTGCTCGCACACGCTTTTTCAGTTCTGCCCACAGATTTCCTATAGGATTGAGGTCAGGGCTTTGTGATGGGCACTCCAATACCTTGACAGTCAAAAGTTTGGACACACCTACTCATTCAAGGGTTTTTCTTTATTTTTACTATTTTCTACACTGTAGAATAATAGTGAAGACATCAAAACTATAAATAACACCAATCATGTAGTAACCAAAAAAGTGTTAAACAAATACAACAAATGACAGCTTTGCACATGCTTGGCATTCTCTCAACCAGGTTCAGGAGGTAGTCACCTGGAATGCTTGAAGGAGTTCCCAAATATGCTGAGCACTTGTTGGCTGCTTTTCCTTCACTCTGAGGTCCAACTCATGCCAAACCATCTCAATTGGGTTGAGGTCGGGTGATTGTGGAGGCCACAGTCACCTATCTGATGCAGCGCTCAATCACTCTCCTTATTGGTCAAATAGCCCTTGCACAGCCTGGAGGTGTGTTTTGGATCATTGTCCTGTTGCAAAATAAATGATAGTCCCAATAAGCCCAAACCAGATGGGATCGCTGCAGAATGCTGTGGAAGCCATGCTGGTTAAGTGTGCCTTGAATTCTAAATAAATAATTGACAGTGTCACCAGAAAACCACCCCCACACCACCTCCTCCATGCTTCACGGTGGGAATCATACATGCGGAGATCATCCATTCACCTACTCTGCGTCTCACAAAGACACAGCGGTTGGAACCAAAAATCTCACATTTGGACTCATCAGACCAAAGGACAGATTTCCACCGGTCTAATGTCCATTGCTCGTGTTTCTTGGACCAATCAAGTCTCTTATTTTTATTGGTGTCCTTTAGTAGCGGTTTGATTCACACAGTCTCCTCTGAACAGTTGTTGTTGAGATGTGTCTGTTACTTGAACTCTGTGAAGCATTTATTTGGCCTGCAATCTGGGGTGCAGTTAACTCTAATGAACGTATCCTCTGCAGCAGAGTTAACTCTAGGTCTTCCTTTCCTGTGGCGGTCCTCAAGAAAGCCAGTTTCCTCATAGCGCTTGATGGTTTTTGCGACTGCACTTGAAATTTTCCTCATTGACTGACCTTCATGTCTTAAAGTAATGATGGACTGTACTTTTTCTTTGCTTATTTGAGCTGTTCTTGCCATAATATGGACTTGGTGTTTTACCCCTACCTTGTCACACCACAACTGATCGGCTCAAACGCATTAAGGAGGAAAGAAATCCCACAATGGAAATGCATTCCAGGTGAAGCTGGTTGAGAGAATGCCAAGCGTGTGCAAAGCTTTCATCAAGGCAAAGGGTGCCTACTTTGAAGAATATAAATATATTTTGATTTGTTTAACACTTTTTTGGTTACCACATGATTCCATGTGTTACTTTATAGTTTTGATGTCTTCACTCTTATTCTGCAATGTAGAAAATAGTAAAAATAAAGAAAAACCCTTGAATGAGTAGGTGTGTCCAAACTTTTGACTGGTACTGTATATACTACAGTTCATTCTCTTTGTAGTAAATGACATGAGAGCAACGTCTAGGGTCAATCACCTATACATGTCGGTATAAGCCTTCAATATGTGTGTTTCTGTTCGCTGAAAATGGAAAGCAGAGTCCAAGCATTACGTGGAGGTGAACATTGGTTTTATGGCACCCAACCCACTGCACTGCAAGATAAAGGTAAGGACATGGATATAAAGCCGGGGAGTTTACTCACTTGTCCAGGAAACGCAAGACAGCCATAATAAATCATACTCCTCCTCAACTATGAAGTAAGTACTCCTTAAATAAATAAAATCAACAAAAACCTGCAGATTCGATAGAACTCAATGTTAACAAACTCAAATTAAATTAGGGATGGACTTGTGTCACTAACTCTTGATCTTGATGCTTAATAGTTTTAAAAACAGTTTCCTGTTCCAACCCTTGTCCTAACCAGCCCTGCTCAGACTGCCCTGAAGACTATACTGGAAGAGCTGGAGTGTCACTTCACCTGGGGACTGGATGTCAGCAGGTACAAGCTGCTCAATTACAGAGATCGCCTGGAGGACATTGGCAGTGACGAGAGCTTTCCATGGCTGGGTCAGATGTACAACTTGTGGGCTTACATACATCACACCCTCGACTCCACTGAAGCAGCCCTGCAGTGCCTCAGTAAGGCAGAGGAGGCATTTTACCTAAACAGTCCTTCAGACACGATGGGTCCGTGGCAGCTGGTCCACTATGGGAACCTAGCCTGGGTGCACTATCACCTGGATAACCAGGCGGAGAGCCAGCGGTGCGTGACAAAGGTTGAGGAACTGCTACGAGATTACCCCTCGCCTTCCCAGGGAGAACTGCACCCCGAGGTGTGTGCTGAAAAAGCCTGGACCCTCATGAAGTTTGACCAGGACAAAAGACTGAAAGCAATAGATTACTTTCAAATGGCTATTAGGATGGAACCTGAGAGAAAGGAGTGGCAATCAAGCCATGCCTTGGCCTTAGACTCAGTCTATTTTCATCCAAACAACCAACAGAAGGAGTCTGAAGTTCTACAGGAGCTGAGACTTGCCAAGGAACACGATCCAGACAACTTGTATGTAGCAAGTATCTATCTGTTAAGACTTAGCCGGAGTGGCCAGGTGAGAAGGGAGGAAGCGCGACAGCTAGCGCAGCAAATTTTAAAGAAGCCTGTCAGCTGCTACAGTGGTCTTAGACCCTTACTTCGGTTTTACAGAACATATTTATCACACAATGAAGCTATTGACCTAGCAGACGAGGCTCTGGAAAGACATCCAAATGTGCGCTACCTGAAAAAACAGCTAGGGAAATCCTACAAATGGAAAATCCTTTCAAAGGAGGACAGTCCGAGGAGACAGAGCATGTGCGACAGAGCCATCAGTCTCTATACAGATGTGATCTCACTCTATCCAGAGACATCACTAAGGGTCAAACTGGAGCTTGCAAGCATCTACGCAGAATCAGACATTGACAGGACAGAACTAGCCAATCAGATCTATGAGAATTTACTCTCCAGCGAGCAGGATCCATACTTTTTGCAGATGCTCTACTTCCAATACGCTATGTACAAGAACTTCCACATCCAGGATCGCAATGCATCAATTGATTATCACAAGAAGGCAGCAGAAATACCAAATCCTAACAAATACGGTAAAAAGAGTTTCAACATCTTGAGGAAGATTGAACAACGGGGAAGAAATCAAAGATGTGCAGAAATCTGGGAATTTCTCAAAAACCTTTCTTCTCACAATGAATAAGAGCAAGGCGGAGAATTAACCAAATCGAGGGTCCCATATTGTACATACAATATTTTCTTTTTATGCTCTTTTGGCTCTTTAGACCAGGTTGCTGCTAAACAAATTGTGACAAATGTTTTTTATTGTTGTTGATAGTGCCATGCAAATAAAACTATTGATTGAATTATTTTTCATTTACAGACTAAATGATTCCTAATGCCAATAACACTTATTTTCGTAATATTTCCAATGGGGGCAAAATAAGTTCTTTATTTGTATAAGTGTGGCAAACACTTTCAGTGTGTAAATCATAGCATTCCCACATTCAGACGAGGACAACATACGCATTGACAGACATCCAAATCAAATGTAACTATTTCCACACTTATCATGTAAAGATGAGGAGCATCACATTACCCATTGTTTTACAACAGCTCTCAATAAGGGTCTTGTTAAAACAAATAAAATTGGGATTAACAAGCAGGTCCCAGACCTGCTTGGACTGACAATCCATACAACAAGGAGACTGCAGACATGACATCATCAGTATTCATGGTCAAAACATTGGGCAAAGGTCTCTGCTGGTGCATAGGGTTGTGGACAGCTGCTTATGAGCTGCAGGTTTAAGAAATACAATTCAGATTGATTATTTCTGTAACATGGTCTGAAAATATCAACTGCAATTAGTTTCTAAAATGAAACACAAACACCAGGGGTTCCATATAGACGTACAAAATTGAACACATTTACATCCAAGTCAAAGAATATCCCATGTTCAATGGATTGTAGTTTAATTGAAGATTAATTGACTTCTACCACTGACAAAGAGTAGGGTTTACATCAGGAAGCTGAGTTTAAACAAGGGGTTTCAAACTCATTCCACAGACAGCCTAGAGTCTGCAGGTTTTTCCATTCAATTAAGACCTAGATAAACGAGGTGAGGGGAGATCCTTACTAATCAGTAACCCTGAGTCATCAATCAAGTACAAGGGAGGAGTGAAAATCCAGGGCCACTCTGCCCTCAGGGGGATGAGTTTGACACGCGGTCTAAACAGACATGCTGCCAGAGTGGATAATATGTAGGATGCCTTCTGGGAACTTCCTGAAAGAAAGCAGTTGGCCTAGAGAAGTGGAAACCCTTATTGACTTCCCAAAGCTTAATTCCCTTTTGATGTATAGTCAGTCTACGAGATTAGTTCTGTTTTCTAGAGAAACTATTACTGATTAGCCATTGCATTGTTTCACTTTCATAGAAGTAATAAAGATAACGTTTTGCCATAAACACACCGGATCACGCAACAATCTGCAGCTCGTATGGCGCTGTCCACAACCCTATGCATCAGTGGATAAAGTTTCTCAATGTTTTAAACATAAGGTCCTTATGTTTAAAACATTTAGAAACTTTATCCACTGATGTATAGGGTTGTGGACAGCGCCATACAAGCTGCAGATTTTAGAAATACATTTGTACTGCAACATGGTCTGAAAATATCAAAAAAATGCAATCAGTTTCTAAAATGAAATACAAAACACCAGGGGTTCCACACAGACGTAAACATTTTGCCACGTTAACTTCTAATTCAAAGAGGAAATGTCCAACAGAACAAAACACAAAAACGGGTCATTCGTTCCCTCTTCGACTCTTCTTGTGGCTCTTTTTTGAACTCCTGGAACAGAGATGAAGAAATCAACAACAGGAGGTGACATAAACCAGGTTTCCGTCCAACCAGGTTTCCATCCAACCATTTAATGCGCATGAATTACCTGACACATTCAAAAAGTAATGACCTGGCTGATGGAAACAGGAAATGGCGGTACAATTCTATACATTTCAACAGACAATGTTTGTTCAACATGGTGGGATCTTTTTGTGTCTGTAAAATTAAATTATGCAAAAAATGCCAGTGGAAACACCTTTATGCTCAAATATTGGCATAATAATCATATCGAAGTAAACTTGGAGTCACGTGATGATATGTTGTGTGGTCCCTCCCACTACAAATCGGAAAAGCATGTAGTTTATTAGGTTTTGATGAACTTCACAGGGTGGTGAACGGGAAGCTGATGAGTTTGATGCTCTTTTCCAACAAATATTGAGGGACTTACTCTGGTGAAAATAATCTCGCTCTTATCCTTAACAATCTCATAATGTAGGTAGCCTACCCACAATGTGTCTGCGAGCTGTTAGCTAGACCGCATGTGCCAAGACCAGAGTGGGCACATTTGCTATATAACGCCAGTTTGTTTGTCAAAACCATCAGTAGAGTTGAAAATGCGACTGTACATGGGAATTTAATTGCAAAATATGTTTTTATGTGCACTACATCAGCATGCACAGCCTTTAATCTGCAATAAATCCATTTGATGGAAACACATCCCTGGTGGGAAAATGCGCTTATTGTTTCATGCTGATTTTAGAATATTCACATGAAAATCTGTCGCCAATTGGATGGAAACCTAGCTACTCTCACACAAAAAACATCTCCATCTTTCATATGCTGGTATTCACAGACAATTCAACTACACCAAGAACATAGAAAGCTGCATTTTAAATTAGTATAGTGGCGAGGGTTTTCCTCTTGCTCCATTGCTTACCTCTCTGGTGATTTGGAGTGACTGCGATGCCTGTGGCTTCTGTGATGGCCTGGGACAAAACAGAGCAGCTCTAGGTCAGACTGGGAGTATTGTTACAAACATCTTAAAGTCAAATGAATACAGCTGACTATCAGTCACAAGCATAAACACAGATGTGACTTTTGATGTAGTGCGATGCAGGTTGGCGTTGCTATGATACCTGGGGACTTTGAGCGGTGACGTCTCTCTCGGGAGCGGCTGCGGTGGCGACGAGGGCTTTTGCTGCGGTGGCGCTCTCGTCTGGGGGATGGGCTGTGTGTTAAAACAGAAACAATACGGCCCACATTAATACAGCACTGCTTATAAGTAACCAAGACCATAGTCAATTAAATCTGAGCTTTGGTCCCTTTATAAATCTAAATAAAACTAAATTCTTTAACATTATATTTCCATATCTGAGTTTACCATCTGACGGTACAATGGAAAACACAAGGAAAATCCAGCAGAAAATTACCAAGGTAGAGACTCTACATACCTTCGTCTCTTGGGTGATCTGCTCCTCCTGGGCAGAATAAAATGGATAAAAGATGTTTAGTGTCTTCAGGATGTGAAAGGAAATTAATTCTGAGTATGTGTAAATGTCGAATAAAGGGGATTCTGGACTTTAGATTAGATCAATTACTAGTTACCGTCTGGGTGAACGGCTGCGTCTGTAGCGTGGAGAGGGCGAACGACGAGGGCGGTCGTTGTCCCGGTAACTCCGCCTGTGGGGCTCCGGGGTCTGAACTCTCTCTGGCTGTAGACATTTGAACAGACAGACAGGAGACAAAAAGACAGACACGGACAGAGTGAAACAACATTAGCATTCCTCTGACTACTAGCTACTATTACTCAACTTTACAGTTAGTCTATGCAGGCTGTAGGTGGATAAAGATAAGACGACAACCTTCTCCTCTTCCTCGTCTTCCTCGTCACTTGTCTCCACTTCATCCAGGTCCTCTTCTAGGGCGCTGATGCGTGTGTCTAACAACTCCGCCTCCTCAAGGACCTGCCTTTTCTGTAGTCAACACACAAAAGAGTGTCAGCGGTCTAGGTCAGTGAAAAGGGATAAGCCCCTACAAGGGGGGTAGACTTACCTGAAGCCTAGGAAGGATGATGTCACACATTCTCTCAGCGTGTAGCAGTTCATCAATAAACTCATCTACATGTTGCAGCTCAAACTCTGAAAGAAACAGTGAAAGGATATGATGCCATTTAAAACCAGGAGACATTTTGCATTGTACAATCATTCCATAATACACATAAACGAAAGGACTCACCTCCATTTCGGTTCTGACTCTTGATTTTTCGGTAGTCGTTGTACAGTGGTTCCAAGTATTTGTAGCAATCCACTGATGTCCCAGTCAACCTCATGTACATTGCCCCTAGCAAGCGGACATACCTAAGGTGATGACAAACATCACATTGAGGTGTGTAATGCATGAACGTACCGATTTGTTTATATCACATTTGTCAAGCTAGGATTACGTACTTACTTGAAATCCTCGTTCTTGATGAATTCTACAATTATGTCTTTTTCTGGCTGGATCTGCAGCATCTTCAGAGTGAGACACAGAAACGGTGTAGGTTTGATATTTCCTCCATAGACTCCCCCAACAAACTTCAGCGCCATGGCTTTGTCGACGACAAGTTCAGCTGCAGATCAAGGAGAAAATATTGATTAGAAAGATGATCAAATATGGTGCGGTTTGGACAGAAGTTGGATTCAGATGTTTATTTGATAGCGAGGGACACATTTCACTCTACATCTGGTAAGCATATGTTTCTAGAGATTATACATATTGTGGTTCTTTTCCGTCGCCACCCACCAGAACGATGCACAACTTTAAGGAGTCCAACTAATACACAGACTCTCCCAAAGCCATCCAAAACCCATGTACATGCATGGCATCAAGTGAGGCTAGCCAATACTTTTGGTGTGCATAAACCTCCTATTAGTGTGTGAGCGAGTCTAAGTGGGTGTAAGTAACTAATAGGGTAAAATGTACCAGACGTTAACACACTTCCTACTAGTTACTTTGTTTACATGTGTGGTATTTGTATTTTAAGCTACTTAGCGTTAGCTGCTAGCTAGCTTCAACTCACCAGTCAGTCCAAAGCATTCTTCTTTCCAATATTTTGATTCATAAATTCGAGTACGAATAATTTTCTCTACCAAGTATTGTGGATTTGTTCCATGTATACTGTTTGCATCTTTAACAGTCCTATTTGCCATTTTTACTGCTCAGCCTGGAGTGAAAAGGGAGTTGCTGTGGGAAACGAATTCGCATTAGAAGTTGCTGTATCTCTTCCCGTGTAACAACGTTCACTTCCGGGGCAGAATGTGAAGCCGTTCATTGGTCGATACTTCAGTCACATGCCAAGCACGCAACTTTTCCCGCGAAAAGTAGCTAGTGCAGCGACACGATCCGTTGTCTTAGACACTTTCTTTAGTTAGCTACGTGTAAAATATAACTAGCTATATTACCACACTATAGCGCATCTTCGTTTGTGTTACACTGCTTGACATTTGATCAACTTGTCCGTTCGACTCTTATCAGACGAGTGGCTGTCTCTTTTCTGTGAGTATTGCAGCTATCTATTCATAGGGTTAGCTAGCTAGCAAACTAACTAAGCCACCTTGCTTATTGGGTTCTCGAGTGCAAGTAACTATTGCAACTATCTAACGTGAGTTGTCTGTCCCAAGTTGTCTAACCAAGTCTTGATTTACTCACTGCTAAAATGTGTCTTCTGTAAAAGGTCTGAAATTATGGTCCGCTACTTTACAAGATTGAGAGTGAGACGTATCTACAAATGGGGCGGAAGATCTTATAACGCCGACAGAAAATTAAAGAGTTATGGCTTTGAGTAAGTTTTAACTTAGTTCTAGGATAGTGTCATAACACAAATTTGCCTTGAGCCTCGTCAACAACGCTGTTCATTCATATTTTGTTCCACTTGATTTCCAATGGAAACAATGTTTGGTCTTTTTCTCTCTAGGTACTTGAACATGAGCGTGGAGGGTCAGGAGGCAGTCACCACTGTAACACCTGGCCAGTACATCCTCATTGAGGGAAATGATGATGACAACCCCTTCGTTGCCAAGCTTCTCAAGTTATTTGGAGATGGTGAGTCATGGTTTAATGTTATTCAATGTGCATAATGGCTTGCAACTTATTTTAAAATAAATAATAATTAACCTTTATTTAACTAGGTAAGTTATACTAGGCTGGCTAGCCTATTGGTATGAACTGTTATTGTTGCTCAGATGAATTTCAACAAATATGTTGAAAATGCTCTTAGGTGGTGAAACACTGTCATCCTTATTTCAAGCACCTAGGAGTAGGTAGCAAAGTGGATCATGTCCTGCAATGACCTTGTGTGTGTCTTTGGCCCTCAGAGTCCCACAAGCAGAAGAAGGCACTGGTGCAGTGGTTCTTGCGCTTGTCTGAGGTGCCCCAAAATAAGAAGTTGTTGCTGGGCAGGAGCCCCCATCCCCAGGAGATCTTCTACTACCTGGGACGTGCCTGTGACGATGAGATCAATGTGGAGTCCATCCTTGGCACTGTACATGTGAGGCAGGATAGTTCACCAGTAGAACCGTAGTGTTTTGCCTGTGCTCTCTCTTGTTGACTTGAGAGTTGGCCCTCTTAAATATTCTTAGATGTGTTTTTTCTTGTCCCTATTCACTAAGGATTGCTTTCGTAGTTGTTCAGTTCTGGGTCATTTGCTCAGTCTTTTGTGACTGTTGACATTATAAAAGCACTTAATAAATGTTGTTTGATTTTATATGGATTTGGATGCCATTTGAACGTCTTATCCTCAACTCCCCAGGTCCAGCACGTCCCTGAAGATACTCCTTTTCCAGAGCCTGGAACCAAGGACACCCTCTATGTAAAGATGTCCTGGGACACAAAGGCCTTCAATGTCTTAGACCCTGTCCTGATGCAGGATACCCCCCGCCTCAACGCCTCCCAAACCTGCTCTCCCTCTGTTTCCCCCCTGTGCTTCCCCCGCGGCAACCCCTGTGTCTCGGGGCCCAGTGCGTCGTGCCCTGCCCACCCCGGACCCCACAGTGATGAGGAGAGCAGGGTCTGTGTCTGACACTAGAGCCACCATGAGCACCGGGAAGATGGGTACCCTTGAGGCAGAGTCGATCCACTCTGCCTCCAAGCTCTCTGCCTCTAAAATTCTGAGCAACAGGAGGAGGGGCAGCGCTGCAGACACACCGGGTGTACGCAAGAAACTACAGCTCAGCAATGGGGCCAGTGAGTTCATTTTTAACAGTGTTGGTCAAGAGGAGATGGTGGAGCGCCTGGGATAGCAGGTCCTGATGGTGTAACGGTTGTGTGTGTCTACTCCTACAAGGTCCAGGGAAGAGAATGACCAGAGAAGATGTCCTCTGTGAGCTCTTGGATGAGGAGGTGGAATCAGAGAAAGTTATGTCCCTCAAACTGAGCTCCTCAGTTTCACACTTCCTCCAGGATGGCTGCAGCCTCTCCCCCCATGAGAAGTGGCCGCAAGACCCCTAACGGCCAGGGGGGGTTCCCCCGGAAGCCGCCTCGATCAGCCTGGACAGACTGTCTCCTACTGCCCTGGGAGAACAGGACTTCTCCAGGTAGGGTTAGGGTTTGACTCAGAGTATCCTTGACTCTGGTACCACAGGAGAGTTATGTGTGAAGCTGTTTCTACAGGGCTAGTTGTACAACGTTACAGAGATCAGCTGTACAACGCTACACAGATTAGCTGGTGCCATTTATGTTAGATCTTATCTATTTTTCACATTTTCCTCATGTGCTTTGCAAAATAGCTACTTGTCAGCCAATAAACATAATTCTTAACACTATCCAAGCTCAATGTCCTGGTTGTGGAAGTTTTAACAAGGTCATCCCAGGGTCCTCCAAGCTCAATGTCCTGGTTGTGGAAGCTTTAACAACATACTCCCAGGGTCCTCTAATATACTGTGAGTAGTATCAGTAAGCCAGTGTGTCCCCTCCTTCCCTCCCTCTACAGTGACCTGTTGCTGGCTGTGACTCCCCTGGCCCTAGAGGATGAGGTATTTGAGGCAGGGTTACCTACAGACTCTGGCTCTGCCATGACCCCCAAGAAGAGACAGGCCACCCCCAGGAGGAACTATGTTAGGGGACAGAAGTGAGTGGGCCACCCCAGGTCCGGTGACAGGAGCACGGGTGTGGTGGTGTGGGTGGGGTATAGCGGTCAGATGGGAGCACTTGGTGGAGCTTGCCTGTCTGTCTTCATAGACATGGCTTCACAGCAGACTGGTTTCATTTGAGATGGGTTAAGAATCCACAGCTAATGAGAGACGTTACTTAGCTGATGTTGATAAGCATTGTGTTTATAACGGCCAGCTAAGTCACCTTAACCAATAGACAAGTCACATATTCGAAATAATAGTAGATTGCAAATTGAGTGTCTTGACTCATACACTTTTCTGTCTTCCCAAAGAGCTACCACCCCCTCCAGGAGGAAAGAATCTGCCATGACCATGAGAGAGCCTGCTCTGGGGGTGCTGTGAGTATCTAACAGTCTGATCGATCAGTCACATTATTGATTACTCTGTTCTTATAATCCCATTCAGTTATTTAGATTTCTTATTATCGTCTGTGTGTCTCAGGGCGGAGGAGGACTCTGAGGACTCTCCCATGCAGCCGATTGCCATGACTCCTCGCTCCAAGAGGAAGTCAGCCCAGCTGGTGTCGTCACGCATCCGGAAGCAGTTGTAAGTGCTGGCTGTCATGTGACTTATAGGTATGCCCCATAGAGAATGATGGAAGCCTCTAGATTACCATTAAGGGCTTCCACCATTTTAAAGTAGTCAACTATGGGTTAAGGAAGGATCATCCAGGTCATCGGGATTCCATCCAGGTCATCGGGATTCCATCCAGGTCATTGGGAGGGATCAGACAATTAATTCTACTTGAGAGCAAGCATTCCATAACTGCAAGTGGCAGTAAATCACCAACCTTGGCTTTATACCTGTTCAAACAACACCCTCCAGGTGGCAGTATGCACGCTTGCAGTGTATACCAACTCATAGAAGTACCAGAAGAAAATGTCCTCAATGGCGCTGCCAAAGATTATCTATTATATTGACAAGATAGTCGAGTGACCGCTCTTAACAATGGAAATGCATGTCCTCAAAGATGGAAACGCTGTACTGTCTTTGATGGAAGGCTGGCAGGAGGAGGCGAGACCAGGTGGGACCATTCTAGCCAATGAACAACAGGCACAACTCCGAAATAATGTAGTTTTTTTCCCCGAACTTGCCAAAATCCCATACATCAGTGCATTCGGAAACAACCTAACCATTATGAAACTTCTATTGGCTCAAATTAGCAATACATTTTTTGTTGTTGACTAAATTAGACTCTTTTTGACCTCCAGATTTTGGGTGGAGTAAACCCTCTTACTTCGCCTCTTTCTCTCTGGCTCTGCCCATGCGCTCACAGACACACAGAAAAGTCCTCTTATTCTGTCTCTGGTATTCCCTTACTGGCTGAATGGAACTGACCATCTGAGGAGTAATTTGAAGCGTTCACTTCTGAGTGATTTTAAATTAGTTGAAAAAAATGTAACAAGATTGACAGGTTGTTTAATGATACCTCTATGTGGTGGTTGCCACCTATTGATGTTATTAACTCAGTTCAATTTGTATCTCAAGAAATACATTTTAAAAAAAAAAACGTCCTTCTACAAAGTATTTTTGGAATGCCATTTCGTATTTATAAAAATGTATTCATTTGTTTTTATAGGAATCTGTTGGACAATAACCAAGAGCTGAGCTCCGATGGCGATGACTGTTTCGTACCCTCCAAGAAGGACCTACAGAGCAGCAGCGATGAAGAGAGTGAGGAAGAGAAGACCGAGAGTGAGGAAGAGACCGTGGTGAGGAAGACCAGAGGAAGAAATTGCAAGACCCCCGCCAGGACCCCACGCAAAACGCCCAGCAAGAAGGTATGAATGGCTATGGTAGGCTTCTGTGGTGCCTGTCTAATATTATTTTTTTCCATTCTGTCCTGAGCTGAGGAAGGGATTGAGGAATTCTGTTTTTCTTCCATGTTTTCCCATCCAGGCCACCCCAAGTACCCCCCGGACCCCCCGTAATGCCACTCCCAGTATTCCTAGCCGGACTGTTCCAGCCAGGCAGCCTGGGAACATCCTGGAAGAGGCCAGGGCTAGGTGAGAACAAACTGGCATCGTATCCAGACAGTAGATTTCAGCCAATTATTTACTTCTGTGTTTATTTAAGTCAGGGATGGGCAACTTTGATGGGAGAGGGGCCACAAACTCTGAACTCATCATGATGGACCACACCTGTCTCCTCCCTGTAGGGAGCAGGACTTTTTAGATTTATTTAGATGTGATCTTTGATGTTTTATTGAAGGGTGTGTCCCTGTCCTCAGGCTGCATGTGTCGTCAGTACCAGAGTCTCTTCCCTGTAGGGAGCAGGAGTTCCAGGATATCTATAACTTTGTGGAGAGCAAGGTCATGGATGGGACCGGAGGGTAAGATTGACAGACACCTCACTACATTTCAGGAAATATTGTTACTGTGTGAACTGTGTCTCACCAAAACCAGAATTTTCAGGAACTTGAGAACTGCCATATTTTTACCCCTAAAAAAAGCTATTTTAAAAAAAAATGTGGGGTCTTAGTTATGAAATGTTGGCAGGGAAACTCTGGGTCGTGTTCAGTTGGAACAAAGGGGAGAAAATACTGTGAAACGACACTACAATGAGTGTTGCCTTCTCGTTGGACAAGTTCAGTAGTGCTTCCTCAGTTTTTCTCTAGTTTCATCCCTTCTGAACATGACCCTGAATTAGCTGTTCTATGTGATAGTCAGTAACAGTAGTTTACATAAACCATAAAACTATTAACACAGTCACGGTAGCTTGCAGGAATGATTGTTTTGATGGAAAATTGACTTTTGTTTATTATGTCGATTCAAGTAATGTTGACACTCCTTAACGCTGGTATAACGTTATGGAAAAAGGGTTACAGTAGCTGTCTGTCTGTCCAGGTGTATGTACATCTCTGGTGTTCCGGGAACTGGGAAAACCGCCACAGTCCACGAGGTTATCCGGTGTCTCCAGCATGCCTCTGATATGGATGAAATCCCCATGTTCCGATTCATCGAGATCAACGGCATGAAAATGACCGACCCTCACCAAGCCTACGTCCAGATTCTACAGGTATGTATATACACACACACACACCCTCTCTCCAAGTATCAGTGTAACTCCTGACTGTGTTCTCCTCCAGAAACTGACAGGCCAGAAGGCGACCGCTGACCACGCCGCAGCCCTATTGGAGAAGAGGTTCAGTAACCCTGCCCCCAAGAAGGAGACCACCGTGCTACTGGTAGACGAGGTAAGGCGCTGTTTATCCACTCTGTCTCGACTCAAAGGATAGGAGAATACGTAACCATTGTTGATGCCAACTGGGACATGCCGATAATGGATTTCAAGACAGAGAATCGTGTCTGTTCTATACTCGATCGCTGTACTCTACATATTTCTGACTGACTCTCTTAGAAATAGAGTTAGGCATCACTGACTTGAATGGAGATGCCCGGTCTAGTCATTCTGTTTCTATGACTGACCCTGTGTTTCACCCCCCTCTAGCTGGACCTGCTGTGGACCAGGAAGCAGAATGTCATGTACAACCTGTTTGATTGGCCGACACGGCACCACGCCCGCCTGGTGGTGCTGACCATAGCCAACACCATGGACCTGCCTGAGCGGATCATGATCAACAGGGTGGCCAGCAGACTGGTAAGGACTGTGGAGATACTTCAGTACACTGGCTGTCCAACATCTCCTTGGGGACCCAGACCTTTCACAATTTAGGTGTAGCCCTGAACTAGTTACCTGATACTCCTAGTCAAGGGCTTGATGACCGGTTGAATCCGGGTTGTTAGCTCTGGAATGATGTACGTACATCGATGTGGCCAGAAGACAAGCCTTGTTATGATTCTGAACGGTCGGATAGCTAGCAACAATGACAAGAAGCTGCCATGTGGGAATCATAGGTGGCTCGTTTCATCTTGTTCTTGATACCATGTCTTGTTTTGACTGATGTGAATACGGAAACAATTTGCTAGCTAATTAACAGCTGTAAAGCTGCTCATTTGTGTAAATGTGTTTTCAATAAAGATTGTCTCAATCTAGTTGACATGTCAGCAGTCTAAGCCAACCCGTCTGTTCTGTCCCATAGTTGTGCACGTGTCGGTTCTGTTGGTAAACAACCAACCCGTCTATGGACCGGCCTGCTGGGCTTCCCAGACCAGCGGTTTGAGAACCACTGCATTAGTGTTCTATTTAAGTCCACTCCCCACCACACGAGGGAGCTGTTAGATTGTTGGGCTAGGCTGGCAATCACCACTGCTTTCATATGAGCTTCCATGTGGCGGCTTTTACTGTATATAGTCTGTATTGCTGTGAAATCCTTTCAGTGAGTATGTGGGCCTCTTGAAGTGCAGATCAAACCAGTGTCCGTATGGGAGTGTTTGTGTTTAACTGTAACTTCCTGTGTGTCCAGGGCCTGACCAGGATGTCGTTCCAGCCGTACAGCTTCAAGCAGCTGCAGCAGATCATCACGTCCAGACTGAACAAGGTCAAGGCCTTCGAGGAGGACGCTATGCAGCTGGTGTCCAGAAAGGTAGGCCATATTGTCCCTCTTGTTTATCCCAGAGGTGCAGGACTCAGGTCTTCCACAGTCCTGCTGCTGGTTTCCTTTCTCCCTGTCTCTTAATTGATCAGTTAATGTCATCTATTGGAATGATACTGTGACGTGTTCTGTGACTTTACCTATCGGTCAGTGGTGTCTGTGTCTGAGTGCTGTCCCCGCTCCGTCCTCTAGGTGGCAGCGTTGTCAGGAGATGCCCGGCGCTGTCTGGACATCTGTCGCCGCGCCACTGAGATTTGCGAACACTCTGCCTCGCACCCGTCCACCGCGGGATTGGTGAGAATGAGTCATGTGATGGAGGCGCTGGATGAGATGTTCTCCTCCTCTTACATCACAGCCATCAGGTAAGAGACACCCCATTGCGCCACAGACCTGTCAGTCTGTTCCCATTGGCCCAGAGAGCTGTCAGTCTGAATTCATTGGTCCAGAGAACTGTCAATCTATGTGAAATCTCTGTGTTAGGTGTGCATCATTGCAGGAGCAGCTCTTCCTGAGGGCGGTCATTGCTGAGTTCAGGCGGCTGGGACTGGAGGAGGCCACCTTCCAACAGGTATAGGCCCTCATGAGGACAACATTGCTTACTACAACACATCGTTCCCTCTTTTACCTGCGTTGTGGAGTTCCCTAATCTAAAGTCCACTGTCCTCTCCTCCCAGGTGTTTGTACAGCACCAGGCTCTGTGTCGTGTGGAGGGCCTGCAGCCCATCAGTGTGTCCGAGGGTCTGGCCGTGTGTCAGCGTCTGGGTGCGTGTCGTCTGCTGCTGCTGGAGGCCAGCCGTCTAGACGTGCTACAGCGGGTCAGACTCAACGTCAGCCAGGATGACGTGCTCTACGCACTCAAAGCTGGCAGAGACTGAGGACCACCGGGGGTCCTAAGGTACAAGGGGGAGGATGAGGGTCTGATTGGGGCCTAGAAGGGAACCTGCTCCATCACTACCAGTCAACTTGGTCCGTTTTTCTACAACCAAGATCCCTCTCTCAAACTACAACTCATCAGGACCACCGTTGGACCACAGTCCCACGCCTCAACCACAGCCAATACTACTGTACCACTCAGGACTGGGAATGGGAATCCCACTGACACCTCGTGTCTGTGTCCAAAGTGTCTTTTTAGAGGCTCGGTTTGGTTTGATGCCGTCTTCTGAGAGAGGTTTTAGGAAATCTATTTTAGTATTCTTTTACGAATGCTTTTCAATGTTATTGTTGTCAGCACATAATTTTTGGAAGCTCTTGAAAGGGAAACTGCAGTGCACTTGAACATTTGATGGAGTTCTGTCATAGTCCAAGAACACATCATGACTTCTATTATATTAGTTTTACGTTTGTTTACTGAAAATTGCCCTTGTTACAAACTTTTGTAAGGATATTTAGATGTGGTTTGAACTCATTGTGTTGTCGGGAGGAGAGCTAGCTTCCCATCAGTTAGCAATTAGACTTTTCTCTTTATCCTTATTTAAGCATTTTAATGTTACTCTTGTTGGTTTTAGGATGTTCTTGACTATTGTTGTGTGAATATTGGATCTACAAAAGTAATAAAGGTATTTAATAATAATACTTGTGTTTGAAGGCCTAGTTTTCCATTCTTCATGTACTCCTGATTACATTACTTGAATGGTATTGCTTTCCAGAGGTTAGATTGAAGCATATTTTGGAAAGTATACAGACCTCATAATGACAAAGCAAAATCTGTTTTTTTAGAAATGTTTGCTAATTTATTTAAACTGAAATACCTTATTTAGACCATTTGCTATGAGCCTTGAAATTGAGCTCCGGTGCATTCTGTTTCCATTGATCCTCAATGTTTCTACAACTGGATTGGAGGCCACCTGTGGTAAATTCAATTGACTAGACATGATTTGGAAAGGGGCACACCTATTTATATAAGGTCCCACAGGTGACTGTGCATGTCAGCAAAAACCAAGCCCCGAGGTCGAATGAATTGTCTGTAGAGCTCAGAGACAGGATTGTGTTTCAAGGCAATGATCTGGGGAAGGGTACCAAAACATGTCTGCAGCTTTGAGGTCTCCCTCCCTAAGAACAGTGGCCTCCATCATTCTTCAAGAAGTTTGGCTCTTCCTACAGCTGGCTGCCTGGCCAAACTGAGCAATCAGGGGGGGAAATGGCCTTGGTCAGGGAGGTGACCAAGAACCCGATGGTCACTCTGACAGAGCTCTAGAGTTCCTCTGTGGAAATGGGAGAACCTTCCAGAAGGCCAACCATCTCTGCAGCACTCCACCAATCAGGCCTTTATGGTAGTGTGGCCAGACGTAAGCCACTCCTCAGTAAAAGGCCCGCTTGGAGTTTGCCAAAAAGCACCTAAAGGACCAAGATTGAACTCTTCGGTCTGTGCCATGCGTCACGTCTGGAGGAAACCTGGCATCAACCCTACGGTGAAGCATGGTGGTGTCCGCATCATGCTGTGGGGATGTTTTTCAGCGGCAGGGACTGGGAGACTAGTCAGGATCAAGGGAAAGATGAACGGACAAAGTACAGAGAGATCCTTGATGAAAACCGGCTCCAGAGTGCTCAGGACCTGACTGGGGCGAAGGTTCACCTAACAGGACAACGACCCTAAGCACACGGCCAAGACAATGCAGGAGTGGCTTCGGGACATGTCTCAACGTCTTTGAGTGGCCCAGCCAGAGCCCGGACTTGAACCTTATCGAACATCTCTGGAGAGACCTGAGAATAGCTGTGCAGCGACGCTCCCCATCCAGCCTTACAGAACTTGAGGATCTGCAGAGAAGAATGGGAGAAACTCCCCAAATACAGGCGTGCCAAGCTTGTAGCGTCATACCCAATAAAAATTGAAGTTGTAATCGCTGCCAACAGCGCTTCAACAAAGTACTGAGTAAAGGGTCTGAATACTTATGTAAATGTGATATTTCCATTTATTTTAATAAATTTGCAAACATTTCTAAAAACCTGTTTTGCTTTGTCATTATGGGGTACGGATTGTAGATTGAGTGCTCAATATTAAACCAAAATCTAACTGCTTGTAGCTCAGGCCCTGAAGCAAGGAAATGCATAATTGGGATACCATTTGAAAGGGAACACTTTGAAGTTTGTGGAAATGTGAAAGGAATGTAGGAGAATAAATATTGCATATCTGTTTAAAATGTATCAAGACCGCCCAAATGTGCCTAATTGGTTTATTCATACATTTAAGTTCATTAATGTGCACTCCTTAAACAATATCATGGTATTTCACTTTAATAGCTACTGTAAATTAGACAGTGCAGTTAGCTTAAATTCTTGTTAATCTTTCTGCCCATATCAGATATGTTTCTTACAACCTCATGCTATTCACATTAGCCTAAGTTAGCTCAACCATCCTGCGGACGGGACACCGATCCTGAAGAAGTTTTAATCTATTTTAGAATAAGGCTGAAACGTAACAAAATGTGTAAAATCAAGGGGTCTAAATACTTTCCGAATGCCCTGTACAGTATAAACCTTACAGACATATGACAAGTTAAATATATATATTTACAGTATATAGTATGTCTGTGCAACATATCAATCCATATCCATTCATCCAGATTTGGGTGCACTTGATATAATCATAAAATACATCTTTAATAAGTCGTATGCAAGGTTTTAGTAGTGATGGAATGGATATTGTGTTGTTTTGTAACTGTCCAGTTTTTGTGCCAATCAGGCATTTGCATCAGCTGAGTTTGTTCCCTCCAGGTTAGCATAGAGCTTGCTGCTGCCCTGACAGTCCAGTCTCTCTATAGGCTGCTCGGCCAGCAGCAGATAGGAGCGGTTGAGGATGTCCATGGTACTGGAGGATGATGGAAAGCTGGAGGAGCAGTGACACCTCATCTGGAGAACCTCATCTTCCCCCAGGCTTCGAGACTCCGCCCCCACCTCCCCGTCGTACACATACTTGTTCCCTCGGAGACAGGGGATGATGTCATCCGTGGCCAGGGTCACATAGTCCTGGCTGAGCGCCAGGGTGGGGAGCCTTTCCTCCTCCCCGCCAGCGGAGCCTCGTTCTGGGGAGAGTAGTAAGGAGGACTCTCTGGGAAGCTTCCCTCCATCTGGAGCCTCCCTCTCAGACAAAATCTCCACCACACAGGCTGGTGTCTCCTCAGAATATTGCTTGATAATGAAGGGAGGGTCCTATGGAGGTAACACAGGTACATACAGAGACTCAGATCCAATGGTTTCCAACACATCCACATAAAGATAAACCACATTGAACACAGTTAAAATGTGACCCCTTCAATTGATCTACCCTTTACAAAAATATAAATGCAACAATTTCAAAGATTTTACTGTTACAGTTCATATAAGGAAATCAGTCAATAGAAATAAATAAATTAGGCCCTAATCTGGATTTGTCATGACTGGGCAGGTGCGCAGCCAAGGGTGGGCTTGGGAGGGCATAGGCCATCCCACTGGGGAGCCAAAGGAGAAATGCTCACTAACAGGGATGTAAACAAATTTGTCCACAATGTGAGAGAAATAAGCTTGTGCATAAGGAACATTTCTGGGATCTTTTATTTCAGCTCATGAAACATGGGACTAACGCTTTACATGTTGCATTTATATTTTTGTTCAGTTTAGTTCCATAATGTTAATCTACTGTGTACTGCAATCAATGCCGTTTTTACCCAGGACTGGCTGTTGATGTCTGTCAGGAAGCCGTGCAGTACTTTGTCAAGTTTTGGGACTGGTGGCCACAGATACCGTTTGAGCTTACTGGTGGAAAGATCATTCAGTACACAACATGTCAATGAATAGGGTGGAAAAGATCTGTGTGTTTACGGTAGGTGGTACACACTGCAGCAGTGTGAAGCAGACTGAAAAAGCATCTTACCTGAGATACCTGGAGAACATTGAGAGGAACGCAACTGATAGGATGAGCATCATGAGTGGAATGCAGAGGATGAAGAGGGCCCCTGCTGAGTTCAAATAAAGAACCAGAGTTGGAGAATGACAACAGCCTGCCTGATTAGAAGCGCAGTGACTGTAATATCTACTATTCATGGGTTGCACCTCTCTAGGCCTACCTGAATGTCACAGTATCAACCAGTATCCACCTTCCCATGTACAGTAGGCATTTTATGTAATCAGATATGGAAAATTATCTCCATAGTAGTGTTACTTTACCTATATCCGAAGGTGTGTCCACAGTGAGTGGGGGTGACCAGTCGCTCCAGTAGCCAGCGTAGACTGACCCGCTGGGCCTGGCTCTGACCTGGATAAAGTATTGACCGCCAGTCTGAACGTCCAGACAAGTACTGTTCTCAGGGACCTGCAGGGTCACCAGCTGAAGAGAGAGGATAACACACAATAACACCAGTGGAGGCTGCTTTAGGGAGGACGGCTCAGTTCAGCCTCCACTGAATTGCACCCAGTTATTGGTTTGTACTGCAAAATCCAAACTCATGACAAAACATGTAGTTCTCTGTTTACATATGCAATAAGGACAGAGCCAGGCTTATGGTTTTACCACAGAACAGGTAGGCTCTGTACTGTACCTTCCAGACGGCCTCCCCTTGAGGCTGGTAGCGGAGCTGGTACATCAGGTGGAGAGACAGAGCCAGTAGGGGTGTGCCCCATCTCAGACGCAGCCTGCCCCCCTCCCACTGCCCCCTCAGCCTCCCTGGAGGGCCTGTTTGAACTGAGCGCAACATAGAGAGAGGAGAGAGAGACATGAGTTTTACAGAGATGATTAGTGTACCATCGAGAGCATCCTGACCGGTTGCATCACCACCTGGTATGGTAACTGCTTGGCATCTGACCATAAGGCACTACAGAGGGTAGTGCGTACAGGCCAGTACATCACTGGGGACAAACTTCCTGCCATCCAGGACTTATGTAGGTGTGTCAGAGAAAAGCCCCAAAAATGATCTATGAATTGTCACTTCACCCCTACCTACATGTACAAATTACCTCAACTAACCTGTACCCCTGCACATTGACTCGGTACCAGTACCCCCTGTATATAGCCTTGTTATTGCTATTTTATTGTGTTACTTTTTATTCTTTAGTTTATTTGGTAAATATTTTCTTAACTCTTTCTTGAACTGCACTGTTGGTTAAGGGCTTGTAAGTAAGCATTTCACATTAAGGTCTACACATGTTGTATTCGGCGCATGTGACAAATAAAGTTTGATTTGATGTCCATAATACAGATTGTATTGTTATAGATTTACACTACCGTTCAAAGTTTGGGTCACTTAGAAATGTCCTTGTTTTTGAAAGAACAGCTATTTTTTGTCCATTAAAATAACATAGACACTGGACAGAGGAACTCTGTCTAGAAGGCCAGCATCCCGGAGTCACCTCTTCACTGTTGAGGTTGAGACTGGTGTTTTGCGGGAACTATTTAATGAAGCTGCCAGTTGATGACTTGTGAGACGTCTGTTTCTCAGACTAGACACTAATGTACTTGTCCTCTTGGTCAGTTGTGCACCTGGGCCTCCCACTCCTCTTTCTGTTCTGGTTAGAGCCAGTTTGCGATGTTCTGTGAAGCGAGTAGTACACGGCGTTGTACGAGATCTTTCTCACATGGAATAGCCTTCATTGATCAGAACAAGAATAGACTGATGAGTTTCAGAAGAAAAGTCTTTGTTTCTGGCCATTTTGAGCCTGTAATCAAACCCACAAATATTGATGCTCCAGATACTCAACTAGTCTAAAGAAGTCCAGTTTTATTGCTTCTTTAATCAGAACAACAGTTTTCAGCTGTGCTAACCGAATTGCAAAAGGGTTTTCTAATGATCAATTAGCCTTTTAAAATGATAAACTTGGCTTAGCTAACACAATGTGCCACTGGAACACAGGAGTGATGGTTGCTGATAATGGGCCTCTGAACGCCTATGTAGATATTCCATACAAAAATCTGCCGTTTCCAGCAACAATAGTCATTTACAACATTAACAATGTCTACACTGTATTTCTGATCAATTTGATGTTATTTTAATGGCCTTTATTTTTCTTCTTCATAAACAAGGACATTTCTAAGTGACCGCAAACTTTTGATCGGTAGTGTATGTCAACAAGTAAAATGCATGCTAGACTCCTCTAACTCTTAATGGCAATGTAGTGTACCGGTAGTCTCCTTTTTTGACTGAAAGGAAGCGTTCACAGCTGCCAAGTTGTCTGTTATCAGTCTGACTCACTGCTGTTGTTGAGTCTGAACGGTTCAGTGTAGAAGGTCCGTTTGAGAGAACCAGGACCAGTACTGAGTTTGACCAAAATCTCACTGGACTCCGCTCCATGGAAACGGCAGTGGTAGGAGGTGTGCTCATTCTGCAGACACTTTCTCCAGCCCTCCCTTTTACTGCAGAGATTACACAACCAGAGGTTTAATGATACATATTCATCAAGTATGTTTTTATAATGCAATATGAGCTTTAGCCTTCATTTAGGTCTCACTGTGGAACATTTTGCTGTCATCATGTAGAGTAGCGTGTTTGTTGAGGTCGTTTGTATGTTAACAGCTACCTGGGTCCCAGCTTGTAGTTTAAGGTGTAGATAGCATCTCTGTAGAACTGCCCATTCCATTGGCAGGTGATGTTTTGCAGGTCAGAGGTATGGCACAACAGTGAGATATCAGCTGGAAAACAGTGGTAGTAAACTCCATCACTCTTACAGTGCTGTCAGTAAACAACATCATTTGAATGTATTCAACTGAAATGTGTCTTCCGCATTTAACCCAACCCCCCTGAATCAGAGAGGTGCGGGGGGCCGCCTTAATCCACATCCACGTCTTCAGAGCCCGGGGAACAGTGGGTTAACTGCCTTCGTCAGGGGCAGAACGACAGATGTTTACCTTTCGGTTACTGGCCCAACACTCCTACCTGCCGGGCTACCTGCCGCCCCACATGTACACTGTAGTCTATCCGTCTTTAGCCTATACTCAGTAGTTCACCCACCTGCGCTCTGAGGTACCATGGCAGTGATGGGGACCGACCAGTCGCTCCAGTGACCGCTGGTCTCTTTCTTGCTGTAGCCATTGGGTTTGACCCTCAACTGGACGCTGACCACCTCCCCTGGCAGCAGAGAAACCAGGCTGTGGATGGGGGACCTCATGGACTTTATCTGGAGACAGAGAGGGAAGAAATGTCACAGGAAGTCTACAGCAGCAGCACAGTGAATGGAATTTGAGTGATGACGTTCTTGCACAAAATGGACGCCCTGTAGCCTACCATCAAGAATGCCCCAGTCATGACAGATTTTTTACCAAACACTTAATCTGTCTTTTTTCCCTTACACCGAATCTGACTGGTTGTTGATTTTGTGTTTCTGAGTTTCAGTACCAGTTCTGTCCTCTCCCCCAGTCCCTGGGAGGAGTAACGCATCCCATAATGCACGTTCTCCCAATCTCTTGGTGCGTGCCAAGCCACCTGGAACTGCCCAGCCTGCCCTGTCGGGTGAAGGGATACATTCACAGGGGTTTCCAGGAGACCTGAGAGAGAGAGAGAGAGAGAGAGAGAGAGAGAGAGAATGAAGCAGGGAGGATGAGCTTTAGATTTCAAACTATTAAAATTCTCTCTCTCTCACCCTGGTCCTCAATGCTGATGGTGCGTGTGAAGAGTGTGTAGTTGGAGCTGCTCTCCACCACTCTGATGTGAGTGGGCGTGAACAGGAAGACGTCAGAGTGAGGGAAGAAGCAGACATGGAGAACCTTCCCCTCCTCCTCCTCCTCTGTCCTCTGGAGAGTCAGTTTACACCGCTTCTCCTCGCTGATCAGGGACCGAGGGGAAAGATGACTGGTGTCAGTGCCTGGCAGTGTGTATGTCAACTGTTCACTTCAACTGTAATACTTGTTAGTGTATTTTCAGAAAATATTGACATTTTATAATTTACCAGAATACATCTGGCCAAGGTTTTCGACTCTGTCAATCACCACATTCTTATTGGCTGGCTGGCCGACCGACCGACCGACCGACCGACCGACCGACCGACCGACCGACCGACCGACCGACCGGTAGCGCAGCATCACAGATACACAAAACAAACAATAACCCACAAGGCAGGTGGTGAAGGGAACCAACTTAAATAGGATTCCCAATTAGAGGCAACAACATACAGCTGCCTCTAATTGGGAACCAACACACAAAAAAAACATAGAGTCCCATAGAAAACCCTAGTCACACCCCATAGAGAAACCTAGAGGGCTCTCTATGGCCAGGGCGTGACAGCCTGGTTCACTAACTACTTCTCTGATAGAGTTCAGTGTGTCAAATCGGAGGGCCTGTTGTCCGGACCTCTGGCAGTCTCTATGGGGGTGCCACAGGGTTCAATTCTCAGGCCGACTCTCTTCTCTGTATACATCAATGATGTCGCTCTTGCTGCTGGTGATTCTCTGATCCACCTCTACGCAGACGACACCATTCTGTATACTTCTGTCCCTTCTTTGGACACTGTGTTAACTAACCTCCAGACGAGCATCAATGCCATACAACTCTCCTTCCGTGGCCTCCAACTGCTCTTAAATGCAAGTAAAACTAAATGCATCCTCTTCAACCGATTGCTGCCCGCACCTACCCGCCCGTCCAGCATCACTACTCTGGACGGCTCTGACTTACAATATGTGGACAACTACAAATACCTAGGTGTCTGGTTAGACTGTAAACTCTCCTTCCAGACTCACATTAAGCATCTCCAATCCAAAATTAAATCTAGAATCGGCTTCCTATTTCACAACAAAACATCCTTCACTCATGTTGCCAAACATACCCTCGTAAAACTGACCATCCTACCGATCCTCGACTTCGGCAATGTCATTTATAAAATAGCCTTGAACACTCCGCTCAACAAATTGGATGCAGTCTATCACAGTGCCATCCGTTTTGTCACCGAAGCCCCATATACCACCCACCACTGCGACCTGTATGCTCTCGTTGGCTGGCCCTCGCTTCATATTCGTCGCCAAACCCACTGGCTCCAGGTCATCTACAAGTCTTTGCTAGGTAAAGCCCCGCCTTATCTCAGCTCGCTGGTCACCATAGCAGCACCCACCCGTAGCCAATTCCTCCTTTGGCCGCCTTTCCTTCCAGTTTTCTGCTGTCAATGACTGGAACGAACTGCAAAAATCACTGGAGCTGGATACTCATATCTCCCTCACTAACTTTATGCACCAGCTGTCAGAGCAGCTCACATATCACTGCACCTGTATGTAACCCATCTGTAAATAGCCCATCCAACTACCTCATCACCATACTGTATTTATTTATTTATCTTGCTCCTTTGCACCCCAGTATCTCTACTTGCACATTCATCTTCTGCACATCTACCAATCCAGTATTTAATTGCTATATTGTAGTTACTTCGCCACTATGGCCTATTTATTGCCTTACCTCCCTTATCTTACCTCATTTGCACACACTGTATATAGACTTTTTTTCTCTACTGTATTATTGACTGTATGTTTGTTTGTTCCATGTGTAACTGTGTTGTTGTATGTGTCAAACTGCTTTTATCTTGGCTAGGTCGCAGTTGTAAATGAGAACTTGTTCTCAACGAGCCTACCTGGTTAAATAAAGGTGAAATAAAAATAAATAAAATAAAATGTTACATACTAATCATTCCTATAGAAGAAGTCATAAGTCGTGTTGCCTGGTGTCTCCCAGAAACAGGTGAAGTCATACTGTGTTCTGGTAAAACACTTAGGATCTGCATCACCAGCCAACAACAACACATCTGTATGGGAAATAATATAATTTATTACAGTTTTGAAATAAAAATGTTTAATTCTGTAATTTATTCTTGTTTTATTCTTGCTGTAACATAATTTTTTGTTGCCATTTAGCAGACGCTCTAATACAGAGGGATTTACAGTAATGAGTGCATACATTTTCTTACTTTGTTTTGTAAAAACAGGCAGAAATCACTAATACTGCACAACAAGAGCGAGACGAACAACAATGTTGCCTTGTTATTTCTAGCCATAGCACTATTCCAGATGACTATTGTTGTCAATTCATTGTGTTAAAAAAAAAAAAAAACCTGGTGGTCGAATGTCATACCTTTCTTTGACAGGTAAGGGACAGCCTCATCTACAATCCCATGCCCCAGTACGTTCACCCAGCCTGCTATGATCCAGAGCCAGACACAGAGTACCCTCGAGGTGAGATGGAGATCCATGACATCCACAGACAGGTGTGTCTGATCTACCCCATTGCTGCCCCAAGCTCTATGTCTGAGAGTGGCAGGGTGTTTGTGAGTGTGTGTGTGAGTGTGTGTCAGCATAGCGTTGTGGTCTCGGGGGGTGAGGTCGGGGTGGAGGGGGATTGTACTGATGAGGGGAGGCTCTATCTGACAGGTCCTCGTTCTACAGGAAGTGTGTATTGTGTGGTTTGAGTCAACCCACATGGGGGTGCACGGGAGAGGGTTGCCTCTAACACACATTTATCTCACGTTGATGTTTTCACACATTCAATACAAACCTCTTTCACACTATAAGCCATCACAGATACTCAATGGTCTCTCAAAAACATAAAAGAATGTATGTTCAAATTAAAATCTTTGAACACGTCATCCTTTATTCAGAGTCTGCAGTTATTTGAAGCGTATAGCAACACATTATGACCACAATTCAGCAACAATCTCTTCCAACTAGTCTACTAGTCAGTAGACCGGAGACAGCCAGGCCCACGGTGCCAGACAGAGCATTGCCTCACAGAGATACTGCAGATAACGGTGCTTCTATAGAAGTTGCATCCTCCATCAGTTCCTCTTTTACTTGGGTGGCAGGTAGCCTAACGGTTAAGTAGCCGAAAGGTTGTTGGTTCGACTTCCCGAGCTGTCAAGGTGGAAAAATCTTCTGTTTTTCCCTTGAGCAAGGCAGTTAACCCCCAACAACAACTGTTCCCCGAGCCCCCGTGGACGTCGATTAAGGCAGCCCCCCGCACCTCTCTGATTCAGATTGGTTAAATGTGGAAGACACATTTCAGTTGAATACATTCAGTTGTACAACTGACTAGGTACCCCCTTTCCCTTACAGTGATCTAATGTGTAGTAATTCAAAGGGGCATCTGGGTAGATAGTAGAATACATCTTGGAGTACTATATTATATGTATGCCATTTAGCAGACACTTTTCCAAAGCAACATACATTTCTACGTATGGGTGGACCTGGGAATCAAACCCACAATCCTATTGTTGCAATCGACGTGCTCTGTCAACTGAGCCATACAGGACCAGTTTGTTATAATGTAGGTTCATACAGGACCAGTTTGTTATAATGTAGGTTCATACAGGATCAGTTTGTTATAATGTAGGTTCATGCTTTTCTGTATATACATAGATGTGTACAAGTTGTGTGTCTGTGTGTGTGTGTGTGTACGCTCGGGTGTCAGGAAGCTGAGCTCAGCGTACCAGTCCTCCATCCTAGCCTGTGGCTGGTGTCCTGGTGTCAGCAGCAGGAGGAAATCCTCTGACAGATCAGCTCTCTGCAGCAGGGAAGGGGTCAGGCCACAGGGTTTATGTGTGTGTGTTGACAGCAGCTCTCTGTAGCAGGGAAGGGGCCAGGCCACAGGGTTTGTGTGTGTGTGTTGACAGATCAGCTCTCTGCAGCAGGGAAGGGGTCAGGCCACAGGGTTTGTGTGTGTGTGTGTGTTGACAGATCAGCTCTCTGCAGCAGGGAAGGGGCCAGGCCACAGGGTTTGTGTGTGTTGACAGCAGCACTCTGCAGCAGGGAAGGGGCCAGGCCACAGGGTTTGTGTGTGTGTGTTGACAGATCAGCTCTCTGCAGCAGGGAAGGGGCCAGGCCACAGGGTTTGTGTGTGTGTGTGTGTTGACAGATCAGCTCTCTGCAGCAGGGAAGGGGTCAGGCCACAGGGTTTGTGTGTGTGTGTTGACAGCAGCACTCTGCAGCAGGGAAGGGGCCAGGCCACAGGGTTTGTGTGTGTGTGTTGACAGATCAGCTCTCTGCAGCAGGGAAGGGGCCAGGCCACAGGGTGTGTGTGTGTGTGTGTGTGTTGACAGATCAGCTCTCTGCAGCAGGGAAGGGGTCAGGCCACAGGGTTTGTGTGTGTGTGTTGACAGCATCACTCTGCAGCAGGGAAGGGGCCAGGCCACAGGGTTTGTGTGTGTGTGTGTGTTGACAGATCAGCTCTCTGCAGCAGGGAAGGGGCCAGGCCACAGGGTTTGTGTGTGTGTGTGTGTGTGTGTGTTGACAGATCAGCTCTCTGCAGCAGGGAAGGGGTCAGGCCACAGGGTTTGTGTGTGTGTGTGTTGACAGCAGCACTCTGCAGCAGGGAAGGGGCCAGGCCACAGGGTTTGTGTGTGTGTGTTGACAGATCAGCTCTCTGCAGCAGGGAAGGGGCCAGTTCACAGGGTTTGTGTGTGTGTGTGTCTGTGTGTGTTGACCGATCAGCTCTGTGCTGCAGGGAAGGGGCCAGGCCACAGGGTTTGTGTGTGTGTGTGTGTGTGTGTTGACAAATCAGCTCTGTGCTGCAGGGAAGGGGCCAGGCCACAGGGTTTGTGTGTGTGTGTGTTGACAGATCAGCTCTCTGAAGCAGGGAAGAGGCCAGGCCACAGGGTGTGTGTGTGTGTTGACAGATCAGCTCTCTGAAGCAGGAAAGAGGCCAGTGCCCTGTCGACCTCAGGCCCCCACGAGCCTGGGCTGCGGTTTAGCCCTAACACCCCAACACGCTGATATCCAGAGGGACAAAAGTAGGCCACCGCGAGTAAAAAAAAACATTGCTTCATTTGACCTCACACCTTAAAATCCCAGGACTCAGTGGCAAAACAGTGGCAACAGAGCAGTGCAGTATCGCTGGGTTAGATATAACAGGGGAAAAAGTCAAACGTGCGACTTTAGATTCACAGATCGAGTTACTGCGATCAACAAAACAAAACCTACTTTCTCACAGAGTAGATAGATCCACCATTCAAAGAGATGCAGGTAGCATACAGTATGTCACAAAGGTAAACAAGTTGTCTGTGTATATGATTTATATAAAAAATGTTGCAAAAGGAGGATATATTCTGTAAGTACACTTTAAGAGGAAGGAAAGACGGTAAAAAGCACAGCGGTTACATTCTCATGAAAGCAAATGATATACTGTACTAGCATTTTACTTACCGTTATTTTACCAGGGTCGTTGACTGAACCCATTCTCATTTACAGCGACGACCTGGGGAATAGCTACAGGGGAGAGGAGATGAATGAGACAATTGGAAGTTGGGGATGATTAGGTGGCCATGATGGTATGAGGGCCAGATTGGGGATTTTGCCAAGACACTGGGGTTAACACCTCTACTCTTACAATAAGTGCCCTGGGATCTTTAGTGACCACAGAGAGTCAGGACAGCCGTTTAACGTCCCATCCGAAAGACGGGAAACAAGTGAATATACACATGAATATACACATATTTCTGGTTCAAGTGTTACATTGTATGTTTTGTCCCCAGTCGGATCCATCTCAATCCATCTCGGAACGAACAGCAAACTCCATGTGTGTCCATGTGTCCATGAAAAAGTATTCTCTCCATTTGGACGGAGGGCTGAAAGGTCATAGGGCACCCCACATACTCTGGCAGTATAGTATCATGTGACCCTGGCAGTGTAGTATCATGTGACCCTGGCAGTGTAGTATCATGTGACCCTGGCAGTGTAGTATCATGTGACCCTGGCAGTATAGTATCATGTGACCCTGGCAGTATAGCATCATGTGACCCTGGCAGTGTAGTATCATGTGACCCTGGCAGTGTAGTATCATGTGACCCTGGCAGTGTAGTATCATGTGACCCTGGCAGTATAGTATCATGTGACCCTGGCAGTGTAGTATCATGTGACCCTGGCAGTATAGTATCATGTGACCCTGGCAGTGTAGTATCATGTGACCCTGGCAGTGTAGTATCATGTGACCCTGGCAGTGTAGCATCATGTGACCCTGGCAGTGTAGTATCATGTGACCCTGGCAGTGTAGTATCATGTGACCCTGGCAGTGTAGTATCATGTGACCCTGGCAGTATAGTATCATGTGACCCTGGCATTGTAGTATCATGTGACCCTGGCATTGTAGTATCATGTGACCCTGGCAGTGTAGTATCATGTGACCCTGGCAGTGTAGCATCATGTGACCCTGGCAGTGTAGTATCATGTGACCCTGTCAGTGTAGTATCATGTGACCCTGGCAGTGTAGCATCATGTGACCCTGGCAGTGTAGTATCATGTGACCCTGGCAGTGTAGTATCATGTGACCCTGGCAGTGTAGTATCATGTGACCCTGGCAGTGTAGTATCATGTGACCCTGGCAGTGTAGTATCATGTCATGTAGCACCTTCCTCTTCCACACTTTCCTTCAAACAAGCACAGCGGTGTGTCCCTAGTCCTGTGTTCCAACTCCCCAACCAGTCCCAACTAGTCCCCCCATCAGACCCAGACAGTGTCCTTTCACAGTCCTCCCTCTATAGCCTAGTGGTCCGGGTGGATCGTCTGTTGTTCCACAGGTCCCCACGTTTGGCTGTAGCAGGGGGGCGGCAGTAACGCGGTACCCAGCCTCGGGGCCTCTCCCGTGGGCTACGTGACCTGTCGGGGTCTGGGGGGGCTGGTGGTCAGGCCTCCTCAGCCGTGGCGTCTATCCCAGCGTAGGTGAAGTTCTCGAAGAGCGCCATGTTCACGTAGGCCTGGGGTGGGACGTAAGGAGAAGAGTAGTTAGATAGTAGAGGGATTTAGAAAACTACGGGTGAGGAATTAATTCAGTGAGGAGGAGGAATTTTATGTAACCAGGACTAGGGATCTCCAAATCAGGAGGTGATAAACAGGAAATACAGAATCCTCTGTGTCTCTCTCTGTCTGTGTCTCTCTCTGTCTGTGTCTCTCTCTGTCTGTGTCCCTCTCTGTCTGTGTCCCTCTCTGTCTGTGTCTCTCTCTGTCTGTGTCTCTCTCTGTGTCTGTCTCTCTCTGCCTTTGTCTGTGTCTC